>LPNX011010448.1:174466-290317 GCA_001517045.1 Pseudotsuga menziesii
AATACGCATACAACCATGATTATTCAAACCTATGACTTCATGAATAATCATTATCAACAACAGTATAAGATCCTAACACAAGGTAGGATTCTAGCTTGATATAGGAAAAACATACCTAGATTAGTTATGTCTAACATACTCACATGATGTCTTCTTGTTCTTCTTCAATGACTTGTGCTAGTAACCTGTATATCTCATAGGTTATCCATTATAAAACCAAGTTATACATACCTCGTAAATGGATCTTCTATGAGATCCATGACAATGGATGAGTCTTTATCCTCATGTCATCATGATCATATGTTCTTGAACTGGAACATGATTTGTCTTTCTTGGTGTACCTTTCATGTTAGTAGACAACATAAACCTCATACAACACCATAATGCATTAGTACAATCATAAGTGTCAACACCCTAACCAATGAATATCTTCTATCATGCATTCATAATTTTGTTAAGGTGATACGACAAATCTAAAATCAAGATTGTACTAATCATCATAACATGAAGACAAACATACCATAAACTTAATCATGAACAAATCTCAAAACATACCTCGATGAGTCATACCTCTCGAGATCGCTTGTAATCTCCTTATGTAAAGCCTTAGCCTTATCTCCCGATTTGAGGTATCCGTCCTTGTCCCGGAGTTCGTTGATCTAGGGTTTGTCGCAGAAAACCTACTTTTCAAAACTTGGAATCTTTCAGATATGATTGGACCAACAGATATATCTCTTCAAATGGAGTTGTCCAATGTACTCCTTTTCTGAAAACAGTGGAGGGAAGCTCCCAGAACAGGAAGCCCTAATTTTCTGATTTCTTCTGCAGAAATGCCTGTTACTGTTTCTGCGATATATCTGAAATTACTGATCCTATGTGTCCGAAATTTCGTAATCAAGTAACCTCACATGTCCCTGATCCAAAACCACAGGTTTTATCAGAATTGGTTTCACCATTTTGGATTTATGATCCTTTTCCCAAGGTGACCTGTTACAGGACTGTTCAAAACAGCGAAGTTGTACGGCCTTCCACGTGTCACTGGTTCATCCTATGAGTCTGATATTCAGACCACAGAAATTACAGTCCGTGCCCTTTCTGGAAAATCTTCAGGAATTCCATTTGGACCTCTGTAACCCAAGATATTGCAGATCTCCCCAGATGTCCTGTTTAGGGATGAATTCTGGAAGAGGCTGAAACCCTAACTTGGAGAGATCATATCTCCCAGAATATAGCGAATCGGAGGCTGATATTTAGATACCGTGTTCATAAGGATTTTATCTTCTTCCCATACAATTTTCAGCTTCTGAGACTTCTCCAATCTTGGAATATAGCTACTGTACCAAAACTTAGCAGTTTTATCATTTAGGGTTTCTCTAGCTAGGGGTCAAACTAGGGTTTGACTTTTCTGGAGATTTACCCAACCAAATTTCTTGATCCAGGTCTCTAAATTTCGGTTTTGATGAGGATATCAATTCTATGTAGGTCTCACTCAAAAATTCCTCTTCTGTAGAAAGCCCTAATTTCCACATCGAAACTGAAAATGCTTGAAATTGAATTCCGCATCGATAGAAAGATGAACCCTTCAATGGAGAGTCATCCTAGCATACTTGTGCTGAAAAACTGTGGAGGAAGATCCACAAAATAGGAATCCCTAGTTCCTGTAGCTGCACAATGTCTTCTTCTCAGGTTAGCTCTGATACCATGTTAGTTTTTCAACATTTAAGCTAGCATTATAACAAGATCTTTTCACTGAGAGAATAACAAGCACAGCATTCACATAAGCACATCACAAGAGACAAGAGACACAAAGATTTTAGGATGGGAAACCATAAATGGAGAAAACCCCTCAACTTCCTCTAAGATAGTATCACCACAAGATGTGAACCCAAAACAGTAAGAGGACCTCCCTTCACAATAGCAGCCTTCTGTCTTCTGTCAAGCACAAGAATTTCCTTCTCCAAAAGTGCGCCACACTTGAGAGAGCAAGAGAGCTAAGTCACAAGTGATAAATAGAGAGACACACACTCTCTATTTATATTAGTCCGTTCACTTAAGTTGCCATTTCACACGTAGGCTCGACCTAATAATTATTACTCGAGCCTACACCTTAATTAGTGTATAATAACTCAAGTGCCCCTAAACTATGGGGACTTACCTAATGACTTGATATGACTTGTTTACATTATTAATCCTCCCGATCGGGACATCGGGGCATAACCACATGACTCAAATACATAATAGAAACATCCCGGAATGAACATCGGGTAACAATACATATGATACATAGAAGAATACATTCCGAAGTTACATATACATCAACAGTAAGAACCAGCAATCCAACTGAGTTAGCATAATGCTAAGTAAGCCCCGATCTCAAACAAGAATTCTTACCTACTTGACAAAAGTAAATCATCAGTATATCTAGCAGCAACTAAATGAAAGTCCTTTTCTAACTCTGATAAAATTAAAGTTGTTAAGTCATTAATAGTACTAACACAGATGTTTAAGATTACATCCTTTAGTTTACAAATTCTTTTAATGAAACAAACCCATGATCTCTTATAAACTGTTTCATTTTCCGCTAACCGTTAGCAGTTACTTAGCTGCGACTTTAGACATTTTATGTCACTTTAAAAAAAAAAAATTGTACGAAATTTTGGGTTGTTACAGCAGTGGACAGGGTTGTTAAACAATACTGTTATATATTCTTGTAATCGCACCTAATGAGGCCACACAATAAAAAAATGTAAACTTTGCAACAGAGATGGGGTGTTCAAGGTGCATAGTTAGCTCCATTATTAAGGTACCAAATTCTATTGGAGGCTTGCTGATCTTATGGGCTACGGGTTTAGTGAGATAAGTTTATGGGCCATTTGTTTTTTCATAAATTACCTCTACTTAGAGTTGAAGATATCGATCACAGTTGATCATATCGTTAAGTATTACTGCTTTACCAGTAACCTATATTGTTGAACCACGTAATCTCACCTTTTCTTACTGAATCATGATAATCCTTCATCCATGAAAATTTTAAAGAAAATTAAGTAATGATAAGCAGTCACGAAATTCGAGGCGCACGACTGAAGCGTCGTTTCTGGGGTTTTGTTGAAAGGATTTGTGAAGGGAAGAGGTTACCAGATACTCCGCATGCAAACAATTGTTTCTGTAAAACCAACGGTATAGCTTCTCCTCCACTGCCTTCAAATACAAATCCAAAGGACTCAGGAATGCAAACAACACAGCCAATAGCAATAGTTTCATTATTTTCCCTTCAAATACGAGAGCACGACAGGAGGTTGCTTGAAGCACGGGTGGTAGATACTCCATGCACTACAACAAATCCTGGAATTAGCATCCCTTTTTAGTGTAATTTTTTTTTACATTGAGTGGTCAAACTAGACATTAAATGGGATGCATCATGGACAAAACTTAAAGCGTCTCAAAAAACTTCTGTTTTTGCTTCCTAGATAGCATCCTTTATATTGTCCAAAATAGAGTCTATTTTTTTGCTTCTAGAATAGCGTCCAACTTTTCTTCCTAAACAATGTCAAGGTTTGCTTCCTAAATAACATCCTATTTTGCTTCCTAGCGAGTGTCTATTTTTGCTTCTTAAATGGCATCCCCATTAGCACCATATTTGCATCCTTAATAGCACCATGTTAGCATCCAAATTAGCATCCAATATTGCATCCATTTTTTCTACCACTTTAGCATCCCATTTTGCACCATGTCTCACTTCCAAATATGTGTCAATTTTCACTTCCAAATTTGCACCAATTTTTGCTTCCTTTTTTGCATCGTTTTTTGCTACCAAAATGGCACCAAATATTTCTTCTATTGTTGCACCATGTTTTGATTCCTATTTAGTGTCATGTTTTGCATCCAAAGTAACGTCTTATTTTTGCTACCATATCCACACCATGTGTGGTTTCATCATTAGCATCACGTGTTGCATCCCTTTTAATGCCTAGTTTCGCATCTTATTTTCCTACCATATCAACGCCATGTTTGGCTTCATCATTAGCACCACGTGTTGCATCATTTTTAATGCCTAGTTTTGCATCTCTCATTTTTTGGTCACTAATTTAGTTGTTTTTAGTAATTTTATATACGAATTTTGGTCATTTTGTTTGGTCACGTATTGTTTGGTCACTTATCTCTTATTTTTTGGTTACCAATTTAGTTTTTTTTAACCGATATTATAATATCATTAGGGCATGGAGGAATCAAACCACCAACCTCCTGCTTGTAAGGCATACACTCTTCCATTGAACTAGCACCCTTAAAGAATTTGGGAACCTAACTTATAGAGTCCTCTATAATGGTAAAATAGATCAACACACAACTTTGAGTATCTAGTGGTCGGAAAAGGATGATAGATTGTATAAGTTCACAATATATGATCAAGTAGGTTATGAAATCCATAAACCTTTTCTAGGAATTTTGAACAAAACTCAAGAAATTGGCTTAATGGGATTGCAAAAATCACTATTCCCTAGAAACCATTATGTTTGTTCAAGGTTTGATATTTAATCATACTCCATTAAGAGACCCATGATAAAAGGACACGAAGACACATCCTTAAATGCAAATACAAAGATATTCAAGCAAAATAACCATTGTTTACACCACATTGCAATAAGAGGGTATTGATATAATTTTAAGTCAACACACTATATAATGATGCTAAAGCTTGGAAAAAATGATTGTAAGAAACCTTAGTTCAAAAATACCTTTATTTTCAAGTGAAAATAGGACTTGTATAGAGCTGGAAATGATTGTTGTGTATGCTTTTGACACTCAAAATTTATATCAACACTTGACTCTCAGAAAATTTTGACACTTACTAATGATACAAGATTGAAATTGATTTGATATTTGTTTTTTTTACAATAATGTTTCAAGGATTAATGTTTCACCACAATGTGATAATCTCAAGTGATCTCAAAGAATCTTTTCGACATTTATGAGTCACTAACATTTTACTCTTTGCACAGTACTATGTGATCTTGAGATTTATTAAGTATAGAAAATGTTGAATTACAAATTTGAGAAATGGAGTTATTTCAATCCTTAACAAAGGTGGTTAAAATGAACTGAAACAACTGCCACATAAAAATAAAGGATGAGATATCAGAGACTAATCACATCCTTGACTTGTTTGAAAAGGCTAGTGTCAATCATGTTTAGGGAATTTAAACAAACTCGCATATTGCCTAGTCAACAAGAGAATTGAAATCATCCAAATTAAATAATTACAGGAATATTTGATGGAGAAAGATGAGAACCTTGTGGTGAAAGCAATGAAAATTGTGCTTAGCTTGGGAGGTTACTATTCAGCTGCCAAATATTGGAGATCTCTTTCTTAAATGTGTTTCATATCAAGAAAAGTCTTTGGCTGGTTAGTTAGAGACATGAAGGTCATCACACGCGATAATTAAAGGAATTGCATTTAGTGATAATGGCTCAGTCACTCACTTTAGCATGAATCCAAGCGTGGCCATAACATTTTAAAGTGAGTATAACCATATTTACTCACCCACCTCCAAAAATAGTAGCTACCCATCCCAAAAAGGTTTCTCATCTAAGATAAATGGCACCCCCAAAGGCAGCAGGAAATGGTGTTAATCCAAATCCATGATAGTGGAAACAAGACTGCCAAAGGATTTCCAAGTAAAAGTGAGAAATATCGGCTTCTTTGATAGAAATCAAAGGTGGAGGTCATGCAGAAGTAGTTGAAATTGAGTTGAATGGACTCTAATGTGTGCTTAGGAACAGTGTTACAAATATTGTGTCGACGAATATATTGCCAAGGGTCCAAAAAGAAATTATCGAATTTATCGACGAAAATGTCGGTAAACATCGGCAATATATTGGCAAAATAAAAAAAATATAAGAAAGAAAAAATACAATATATTTGAAAAAATCAGCAAATATCGTGATAAAATCAGCAAATATCGCGATAAAATCGGGAAAAATCACCAAAAAAATCAGGGTGATATATTGTTGATATATTTCCAGTGAGTTAACGTCACGATATATCATGATGTTGCTGATATATCAACGATATTTGAAACACTGCCATGAAGTCTTTGGCGTGCCGCAATTCTGGTTTCTTCCTAAGTGCATTCTGCCCATAGCTTATCAAATTTGGGCAACCTGGTTTGACCACTCATAGTTTGGATAAAGGACTCCCAAGATGGTGGAAGACCATTTAGGGTGGTCATGCCAAGATTCTTTTCTTCAATATTGTCTCCATTGGACTTCAGCTTGCCCCGGAGCTCCTCATGAAATATGAGGCAATGTTCTCGAACTTTGTCATCTTCATATTTGACAGTTGATTCCTCGATGTGAGATTCACATTGATGCTACTGTGTTCAAATAGCTTCTTTAGAGTTTTGAACATTTTCCTCACCATCGTCTTCTCTGAGATTTGAGGAACCAATTGACCTCTAACTGCGTCCACTAAAATGCTCCTTACTTTGGCATCATCCTTTCTCCAGTGAGGTTTATCTTCTCTAGCTTCTAGTTTTGGGACCTTTTCATTTACACATTGTAATTAGTCATTTTCTTATAGTAGGAGAAGAACCCTAGACTTCTAGGGGATGAAGTTGGAAGCTCCTTCCAGCCAATCTTCAACCTTCATGGTGATCATCTTGACTGTAGTTCTAGATCTGAAACCCTAGCAGAGACTAGGTCAAAAATGAAGGTTGGAGTTTTGGAAAACTGACTACACAGATAAATGTGCCCTAGAAAGGCGAGTTAGGAAGAGGCAGAGTTGAGCCAAAAGTGTGGAGGGAGTAGGTAAAAAATTGAAACCCTAATTTTTGTTGTAGCTGTAGAATTAGGTCAAAATTGAAACTTCTCAGAATTTAATTTTGTCTTCACCAAAATATGCTCCCTCCTTAGAGATAAATTCCCAAGTCTCCTTTTCTACCAAAAAGTTGGGTAAAGACCTTGAAAGATGAAACCCTAGTTTCGGCAGGTTGCCGATAGAGTTCTAACAATGGCTTCTTCTAGTACTGCTCTGATAACATGTTAGAATTTTCTTATAAAATATAGCAGTATATCTTAATTACAGTTATCAATAAGATCACTAGAAGATAGACAAAGCATGGAACAATAACACAAATATTTTTCACCTTGGAAACCCAATTGGGAAAAACCCAGCAACCTTCGTCTAGAGATGATAACTCTGAGATCAGAGTACAATAAAGAAAGAAAAGAAAAATAAGGAAATGCCTTCCAAATATGAAACCCTGAAAATCAGTCTTCTTCTGAGCTGGTGCATAGCTGCACTTCTGTCAGAAACTGCGCACCTCACTTGTGTTGATGTGTTGCTGTGTTATGTAATAATGAGGAGGGGCGCCTCCTATTTATACTATTTTCCCACCCAGAAATTAACTGGGGCCAACTTCACTTGGGGGTGCAATAATAATTTTATATTTAATAATTTTTATTTTATTCTTTTATCACTGGATTTTCACCCCAAGGATTAAATTGTTCTTTCTAGGGTTTAGATGAATAATTACAACAAGTTCAACTCCCAAAGGAGGAAAAATAAGAATAGCTTATGAAGTTGCACAAACTCCAACAGGAGTTTCCTATCATGGAGGAGGCACCTGCATGGTTAGAGGAGGAGGAGGAGGAGGAGAAGCAACAGGATCAGGAGGAGGATAAAGATGAGGAGAAGCTTGAAGACTTCATGGAGGGTGATGTGCCTACATCAGCATCACCTTCTACACTTGTTGACATATCCAGTACCACATTGGCACTCACTAGTCACCATTTGACATCTGGTACAGGGCTAGGACCTTCTATAGCTAGTTGCAGGCCTAACAACCAGCCCATGATCTTTTCTTGTAAAAGTGGATGAGGACATTGATATCAGAGACAAAGAGTTAGTTGTTAGTTTTGTGACTTTTTGTGATGTCATTTTGTATTGGACCATTGGTTTTCCACTTTTGAGTACTATTGGACAACTATCACTATCAAGGTTCAACACTCAGTATCGACTTTGATGTATCATTTTTTATTTGGCATCCACTGCATCATTTATATCAGTGCTTTCTCCATATTTATGTGCCAATGTATTTATCTGATGTTGTTGTTGCTTCATATGTTTAAAATTATGAAAAAATGAATATATTTTGTGCTTTTCAATGTTTGTCGTGGTTTGCCAATTTTTTCGTCGATGTTGCTGAGAAGATGTTTTATGAATCCTCATTGATTTTTTGTCGATGCCAATTTTTTCAACTATGAATGGTCCCTACTTCTAAGGACTTGTAGGTGGTTTCTAGAAGGATAATTAGCCAAACTCCTAGAAACCACCTACAACTCCATAGAAGTAGAAAAAATTCACAACTCTGAAATGTTGGGCTGCCAAATAAGCAATCTTGTTTTCAGGTTTTAAAATTCTACAGAGCATAACTTCTCCTTTCAAGGAGTTTTGCACGCCTGCTAAGAAAAACTTTGAGACCTGTTTTCATGTTTTGGCTAATTTTGCTTATAGAAAGAACCTACAACTCCTTGGAATTAGGGGCCATTCACAACTTGAAAATGTTGGGCTTCCAAATAAGCATATCTTTTTTTTTTTTTTCAGTTTAAAATTCTGTAGAGCATAGATTCTCCTTTCAAGGAAATCTACACACCTATTAAGAAAAAACCATGAGACCACAAATACCACCAAATCTCTAAAAACGTATCTGTTGCAGGGGCTGAGAAAATATAGAAGACCCCTCCTTTAAGCAGCATTTTGCAACAGCTAGCCTAGATTTTAATTGTATGGATTCCTTTCTGTGTTTAAGTAGTCATCTGGTCTAGGCCTATCCATTGCAAGGTGTATGGTTGAGTAATATTTCTTGTGTACTAATAATGTGGAGTTGTGCATCCATGGTCCCTTGCAAGATGGATAATTTCCTCCAAAAGCTAAGAATAGAAAAATGTGTGAAGGTGTGCAGTGCAACGAAGCACACTATTGAATAGAGGAAAATAAGAGAAGATCGGAGAGGGAATGTCTAAAAGTACAGGCATATCGTTTACAGGGTTCCACCAAGACTAAATGTGAGATCTTCATGCCATTATTGTACCATAGAAGGTAACTAAGGAAAGAAATTTACACTCCAAAGTGTGTGCTTCCATGTATGAAAACGTTAACTGCTCTGTCACTGTCCATTGTATGTTGTGAGGCCAAGTGAGATTGCTTTCAAGTTTAATCTGGGAATATGGAGTGGGTGTTGCTAAAAAGGATAGCAAGAAGTTGAAGGAGGTTAAGGCATAAGAGAGAAACCCTAGATTGTCCAGGATTATCTCCAACACATTTAATCTCTTGGTGTAACTATTGTAACCAAAAAAGGAGATGATACCTAGATTGTATGGATTACTTTCTATGTTTAAGCAACATCTGGTCCAGGCCTATCCATTGCAATAAACAGAATAAATTTCTTAGGAAACAAGTTTGAATAGAGGATGTTTAGGAGTAAATGGCCAAGTCTAGGTCATATTTAGGCAACAAGTGCTCAGGATGTTTAGGCAAGTGATGAAGTGGTATAGGTAATTCTAGGGCATCCTAAGCTAACCAAGATTGATTTAAATTTAAGCTTTCTTCGATTTCCATTTTTGAATTTATAGATTCAGAAGCTTTGGCCTCTGTTTCAGATTCAGAAGCTTCAAGCTTTGTTTCAGATTCAGAACTACATGATGGTATACAACGATTCGGTGTTGAAAGGAATTTGATCCAATGGCTGAGAGATTTCAAGAAGAGTAAATTAAACTAAATCTTCAAATCAATGGACTAACATACTATCCTTTTCTTGAACTACTTTTCTTTGTCTATTCCTTTTGCAGGGTAACAGAGGGGTTACAGGATAAGTTTCAATTTTCCTAACATAAGATCTAGTGAATCGCCTAAATGCATTTACTTTATTTGGGATTGAGTACATATTATTGTCTTGAACACTCTCATATGAATTTATATTCTCAGGTGGGGTTGTTTCTTCTGGTTTAGATAAGTTTATTTCAAGATTTGCATATGTAGCAGATGAACCAGTTTGATGAGATGAATCTAGGTAGGAACTATGATTCCATAGAGATAAATGAACTGAAATAGGTAGTAACCCTGTGTTCAGTAGCAATAAGTGAACTTAAGCTATAGTGCCATCGTGTAGGTTACCTATATCATGTCTGTTGGAAACTGGGTTTCCTTCATCTATTATATCATATGGTGTTAATAACTTCTCTTCTATCATCGTGTGTTGATTTGGTAAGGACTTCTCTCTTGTCTGGTAGATATATCTCCTCAGGTATCGTGAGATGAGGAACCTGGGTATGTGTAGTTGGGGATGTCAGTTATTTTATTTATAACCACATAGTATTTGTTGCACATAGTCAGTTGTATTCACCCCATAAAGGTCTTCCTGTAGACCGAAAAAAAGGTAATCCCAATGCTAGTAGTCCCCCAAGCCCGTAACTTCTCAACGTGTCTATCTCCAGTAAAAATAACTGTATTAAATCCTGCTAACACAAAAGTTTTTTATGTAGGAAGGAACTGTCATTTTCTTCCCAAAGGGAGGACTTCGAAATAAATTTAATTCGAATAACCAAAAATAAATATGATATCGACCCATCATCATTTTTCCAGTGGGATAATGAAAAAGAAAAAAAGAAACCCTTGGAGCAATACATTCATACTGTCAACCCAAATAAATGCACCTCAATTTCCAAAAAAATGATGTTTCCTGGAGGGCTACTTTCGTTTGTGCAGCAATATCCGAGTCAATAGAATCTAGATCAGCTCTGGTAGGCTTGGAGGAGGGTTGACTAGCTTTGGGAGGTCCTGTGGAAGTTTCTTCCTCCAAGGCGCTCATGGTTGTCAAATGAAACCCGATTAAAAACATTTTGTGTCTCGAAATCTCTCAAAGAAAATGCAATAATGGAGTATGGATTAAAAGATGCAAAAAACGCACCAGTTCATGTTATGCTCAATATCACTGCTGTAAAATCCTTGGTAAGAAGCCGAATCTCCAAACATCAATCACTCAACTTCTAAAGGCGTCTCTGCAATGCACTGTGAGACAAGGAAACAAACCTAATCGAGATGTTGCTTAGGAACCTACCTCTCTCATTGTTCCATTTTTTTTAATGAAGTTGAGCACTTACAGTCAATGAAAGCCTTTGGTTCATGTTGCCTGGGTTTTCATATTTCCCAGCGTCTTTCCCCAAAGCAGTGTTCGAATTTCATTTTTCCTTTGACATTTTGACTCTATGTTTCCTGCCACACAAAGATTTGAAAAATGAAACATTTTATCAACAACAAACAAATTACCCTTTTATAATAATGTTTTATTAAGCATGATAAATCATTACTCTAACATTTTTCTAGGTGGGTTATACAAAATATTTCCTTGGAGGAACTTAACATTTCGCTATGTGAGTTGTACAAAATATTTCTTTGGAGGAACTTCCACATTGCCTTCCATTTACCTTATCTCTTGCAAAGATTTGAGAGGGCCACAAGATTTGATAGGGCCACATGCCTATCTTGATATCCCATTTGTGATTAGATTGAGCTCCCTAATCACATGATGGAATTATATATTATGAAATGAAGATTTTAGCTCCTATGCTTGAGCCATTTCTCCACTAGGATTCATATTTGTGTTCTCCAAGGTACCATCCATTTGAGAGAGAACAAGTTTGAATCCACAATATATATATATAGTATTTATTCTTTTTTCCTATAGTAAGGACATTAGAAAGGTACCATCCATCTAAGAGAGAACAAGTTTGAAGTAACATAAAATCTACATAGTTTTTTCCTCTTTTCAATACTAAAGAACATTAGAATGATGAATGCATGTATTTCAATGTAATAATTTGTCTTGATGCCTAGTGTGCACTCAAAGTGAACCCAAATAAAATTAGAAGATATTATAAATTCCACCTTGCTCCACTCATCCTAGCACATATAAGGATTTTCCTTATATCTCATTGGTTCTTGAACACCCCTTCGAGTTTATTTTTAAGAATTTTGTCTTTGTAGGCATTGTAATCCCCTTGAATATTGTAAAAGTTCATCACAAGAGTGTACCTTGTCTTGAAAGAAAAAATGCCATTATTCTTAATCATTAAAGAATTTAGTTTTCAAGTAGTTTTTATTATAGAAACGACTGTCGCTATAGCGATGAACATACGTCGCTATAGCAATGTTTTGGATTATGTGTCACTATAGCGATGATCGTCAGGGACATTTTCTTTTTTTCCAAAATTTTAAATTGTTTTTCCACAAAAAAATCGATTTTAACTTATTCGTGGCAAACTTTCGTGGGAATTTTGAGCCATATGTAGTAGTGTGTCATCAGGATATTTGGAAAAACCTAATAACTTTTGCTTTAAATATATTGTATATATGCATAGTGATCGATTGTGATATAAATATGATTTCTAAACTTGCTTATACTATGAAGTTTGGATTTGGTTACATGAGTTTTACATTGTTGGGAAATGTTGGTTTCCAATTTTGACATGGATACATTGTGTTTAAATTATTCAATGAGTGAATAAAATTAATAATATGTTACCTAAGTATCTAAGTTACATGCAAAGGTTGGAAGAATGAATGTAATATCTGTATTTTTAATATGTTTCATATCCTGGGCCCTTGGGAAACCTAAAAACCTATACCCTGGGTATGAAACTCTAAACTACTAAAATGTTTCTTATGCCTGAAACATTAGATCCTCCCATTTCCAGTTCCATTCCTCCTTCTGATTTCCAGTAGCATAACCCTAGTCTTGGGCAAGCTGGGATAATTATATTAAAATCCAATGAATGACCACAATCCTAGGTCAATGGAGCTTAAGAATACATTCAGTGTAAGTACATGATACTGGGAATTGTGAAAACATCTCTCCTCTTGCTACTCAATCAAAAGTTCATATAAAAAAAATTGATACTCAATCAAAAGCTGAAAATAATAACAGAATAAATAATAGGTATCTAAATAGGACGAGGACAATTAAGAATAGAAATAACTCTATCAAAAGGAATAAATAATAATAGAAAAAATACTAAGTATCCAACTAAATAGGACAAGAGGGTATTTAAGTACAGAAGCAACCTTAAAGAATAGTTTGTTCATAGATAGATGGATCTCTAATAACTAGTAAGATCATGAATAAATAATGATAGTAAAATACATAGATCCAAACAATATAGAGAAGTGGAGACCGCTTAGATTAGCTGATAGGTGAAGGACAAAGGGTGAGATTGGGAGCAGATCCTTTGGTGTACTCCTACAAACAGACTATCACCAAACCTCATTCATCATCTTCAATAAAAAAAAATCCAATATCTTACAGATGTTTATCACAGGGACCAACGTGGATAGTGAGGTCTGGTTGGTGAGTAGGAAATGGACTGGCATGCTTGCAGAGGACAATTAGTGGAGTCCATGCTTAGAATGATGCATCAACAAGATTCCCTGTCTTGATCCCCAAACAAAATAGGAGGATCTTATAAAGTCTCTTTGGGTTACAAAATCACTATCCATTTGGGAGAAGGCAGTTTGGTCAAGTGGGTGCAGTATTACAACATGTGGACAATTCAAATTTGACCATATTTATTATGACATTTTTTTATCATCAACCTCCATCATTAATGCATAGTGTATGCTTTCATATAGTGGGATATATATCTCCCTTAAACACTTGTTCATCCCCATATAGGGCATCACTCTTCTCACATCATTTAGGTCAAACTGCATTGATGCGTTCCCATGTTACAAAGCTCTCAGTTGTCTTATTGATAAGTGTGAGAGGAGGCTGAAATGGGAAAGTAATGGCTAGTTAGTAATAGGAAATATCTGGAGGGTGGAGGATGGTATAGTAAAAAAACAAGAATTAAGGAATATTGAGGATATGATAAGTGTACATGAAGTTGGAGGTGGGGAAAAAGGGATCTCTAGTAGAATGTTTAACCCACAAAGTAAACTAACAAATCCTCCATTTTATCTTTACTAGTTGGCCCTCATCTTGTTTAGCTGAGGAGATAGTCAAACAGAGAGATAGCCCAATAATATGAACCACAATGAATGTTTTCATTTATAGGAACACTACAAGCCAGAAGAAGTGAATGGTGATGAAGTTAGAGCAGCCAATGATCATGTGATTAATTTATTCTATGGAGAAGCCAATGATAATGTGAGAAGTGTGAGCTAAGAAAAATCCTTTTGAATTTGTATTATGTTTCTTCTTGTGGGTTTCATGTTGAAATATAAATCAGAATAGATAAGAATATTTTTTTTTTGCTACTTAGATTCATAGATTGGGTGAAGCTGAGGTGTTTTCATGGTTTAAGGCATTTCCAATGGCACCAAAGCACCATCCTAGAGGCCATATTTACAGATCCAATTGCATACAATTTGAATATGGGAAGCTAGCTAGTGTGGAAGTTCCTTTCGAAATTTATGGCATTATTCCAGGTGCTATACCTTGATCTATACCTGGCGCTATGTTGGATGTTTTCTAGGCGCAATTCCCGAATCTATACTTGGTGCTATGTTGGATGTTCTTCCTGTCGAAATTCATGGCACAACTCCTATCGCTAACCCTGGATTAATATATGGTGTTATGTTACTCAGGACGTTTTTTTGGAGGCTATTCTTGGCATTATATGGGATGCTTTTGTGGACGATAATTGGGACATTAATTGGGATTATAATTGGGATGCTAATGGGGATGATAATTGTGATGTAAATTGGGACATTAATTGGGATGCTAATTAGCGTCCAAAATAGCGCCAACTTTTAAAAAGGGACGATAATTGGGATGTTAATTGGGACATTAATTGGGATTCTAATTGGGATGCTAATTGGGATGCTAATTAGCATCCAAAATAGCGCCAACTTTTAAAATGGGACACTAATTGGGATGCTAATTGGGATGTTAATTGGGACGCTAATTGGGATGCTAATTGGGATGCTAATTGGGACGTTAATTGGGATGCTACTTAGCGTCCAAAATAGCGTCGACTTTTAAAAAGGGATGCTAATTGGGATGCTAACTAGGATGCTAATTGGGATGATATTTGGGACTCTAATTGGGATGCTAATTGGCACACTAATTGGAATGCTAATTAGCGTCCAAAATAGCACCAAATTTTAACAAGGGACATAAAAAATGCCATTAAAAGTGTCATCTCGTGGAAAAGTGTCCACTTTGTCCAAACAATGATGAAAAATACACTAAAAGTGATAGTGGACGCTAAAAAGGAAGCTAAAAGAGATGCTAATCACAGGTTTTTGTTGTAGTGATGCATGCACTTGACGTGTGGGGCTCGAGGCGTTGGACAAGAGTGTCAATTAACGGAAATAGAGACGAGGCGGATGGTAGTGTCACTAGAGGCTAAGACAAATCCAATCATCGAGAGGTGAAAAATTCCCCTCATTAGACAACTCCTTTTCAATCTATTTGTAAGCTTTCTTCACTTTAAAACCAAACAATTGGTTCAATGGACCACTATATAACTTGTCTTTGTAGAGATATTTTTCTGTAAATGAAATCACATTCTAAGTAAGGAATCAATTAACATGGTTTGAGATTCTAATATACGTTATTTGTTCGATTTCATACCCTTTACACATCTTTCTCACCAATAAGCTATCTCACCAAGTATAAGCCTTATTTTATTTCTCATGAATATTGGTAAAATATTATTAAACCTTGTTATTTTAGTTTAGCTTGTATCCAATTTTTTTGTATTTATGACTTTATGATTTGAGTGTTTTGATATGATTCTATTGCCTAAAACAATGCAATCTCTAGCCAAACAAGTCTATTTTTTTCTTGAACAATGAATTTACCTTTGTGCTTACTTTTCATTAAGGAGTTGTTTCCTTAGCCAATAGAAAACAAACACTAAAGGAAGGGACTTGTTTCTATGCAACTGCTCTTGTTTATATTGTGTTTAATAGTATTGAAATTAGAATTAACAATAATGTTACAAATTTAAGTAAAAGGATAGAAAATGAAAGATAAGGAGGATGCTACTTTTACTTCTAGAATTTAATATTATCGAATAATATTGGTCCTCAAGTATACCCAACGTTAGGGTAACCCATATCATCTGCAATCAACATCCATCGATTTCATTACAGACATCTCGGGTTCATGGCTAGAATACTCGATTCCCATACCCAGGATGTGGGATGTGAACCCAGGGTAGGGTTTGGTTATCCATGCTACCTAGAAAAAAATGGATCATTTTTTTGAGTTTTTAATTCACTCCATTTGAAACATATCTATGGATGAAATGATTTGTAAAGGAAATCTATTTAGCCCAAAAGTGTTTTAAAGGGATGTTATATTCCTAAAGCATAGGAATCATTTGAAACCTATCTATGTACTGAATTATTTGTAAAACCACCTTAAAATTATTATTTACATGTTGTTTCCATAGTAGCATAATTGGGTTGTATTGATATTTCATGTATTGAAATTCAGAACAAATTCGAATTCATCGAATATTAGGTGTAGGTGTAATATGAATACATAATGTTACAAGTGGAAAATTAAATTTTGAAAACAAATTTAAAAAAAAACAAACTTTAATTATTTAAACACTACAAAACATAGAAATAACATTCAATTTCGTACCTTTGATTAAAATAATTATTTCATACTTTATTATTAAAAAAATTATTAATAACTAGTTGTTGTCTCTCACACTCGCCATATTCTAGGTTGTTGAGGTTTTATATTTTTGTTTTTTAAATATATTTTTAATTTTATTACATAAATTTCTATGTGCACATTTAGGGTATATTTGTGAATATTTGATTACAAGTATTATATATAAGCAGTCTACTTTTGTATTTTATCCGTACTATATTTTTTCATTATGTATTTTTTGCATCGAATTGTACGAGTATCAGTATAAATGACACTAATTCACAAATTCATCGAATCAGTATCAGTATCAGTATTTAATACCTTTTCTAATCCACAAATTCATCAAACATACTATAGATGACACTATGTGAATAAGATAGAGAACTGCAACACAAGCTAACAATGGTGTTTGAACTAATTCTTATGAGTGGATCTAGAAGATTGCAGAAAACTTTTGTGAAGAATAAACACTTGAATAAAGAACATTTGTCGACAACGTGAAAAGGATATTTTATGACAACTTGCATGAAATATTTTTTTGCATAGTACAATTACTCCTTCACAATTTTTTGATTCACAAGGAGTTGGACATATCGTGGAACCTCGACCAATAGTGAATACACCTGTTTCTACTGACTACGAAAAGAAGCAAGCCAAGTGGGAGTAATTTTTAGGGAAATGAAATCATTCATGATTAGCACCATCTCCAACCTAGAGTAAGTCAAGAAGGTGATGGGGGAGATGCTTACCATGAAGTTCCAGTAAAATAGACACCCTAATCGGCCTGCAGAGGAAGGAGAACATAGAGATAAT
This sequence comes from Pseudotsuga menziesii, assembly GCA_001517045.1. Classification (NCBI taxonomy): domain Eukaryota; kingdom Viridiplantae; phylum Streptophyta; class Pinopsida; order Pinales; family Pinaceae; genus Pseudotsuga; species Pseudotsuga menziesii. The sequence continues at coordinate 191,947 of LPNX011010448.1, forward strand.
GCAAGTTGCCATAAGATCCAGTAAAAATGTCACGAATATCCAAAAAATTTAAAGAGAAAAAAGAAGGAACATAAGCAAAGAAATATGAGAAGTTGTAAGTACTTGTTGATAAAAAAGGAGAGGAAAAATAAAGGAAGGCACAAGTTTGGCACTACCTGAGTTGAAGTTCAGTCGACCAGAGGAAGAAGAGGGAGTGACCGAGAATTATCTAACATTGGATGATGAGCTACATAGGGTGGTTAAAGGATTTGGAGTGCTATGTCTGTTAGACTTATAAGACATAGAAGAAACCAATTGAAAAAATATTACAATTTGTAAAACATCACCACAATCCCCTTGAATTGCCATTGTTAGATAAATTTTATCCAATATATTTCATATTCAACCTGGTCAAACACCAATATGTAATTGAATAGATGAATATGCTGACTTATTAGAATGATAATGGAGAGACCTAAGGATGAAAACCGGTTTTCCATCATTCCATGTGAAGGAGCAATTGGTATCCTCATCAAGTACTTGGACCTCGTGAAAGCACCCCCCTTCCAGAGCTAATTAGTGAATAAGTAGAAATATTACAATCGATAAGAGGCATAGTCAAAGATTCATGACCTTTCGAAATATTTAGGTATAAAGGAGAAAAAATCCAAACTTCAAGTCAAACTATACCGACTGCAGTAGTAATGATGATCAACGACACGACATTCATACACATTTACTAAGGGGATGAAAATCCCAAATAAAATTGGTTCTTATGTGAAAAGGTTTGGGATGTGATAGACGTTATTGATGAAGTTAAACAAGTTCATAGTTTGCAAGGGCTCTGAAAAAATGATCCCTCGCATCGTTTATGAACTACACAAAATACCATAATAGGACAAAGAACAAAATCAAACTAACTTTTTCACACTTTTTAAAACACAAGATAACAAGCATTTTGTAGATCATAAATTGAAATAAATTAAGCAATTACCAAGAGATATAGTTCATGATTATGTAAAAAATATTTAAATATCTTCTTAGACATATACCATATGTGATAAATAACCAGTTACTAGTCCAATGGTTTGTTGTACAACTTAGTTCTTAGAATTAGGCCACCTCTCATAATGCATGTGATTAAAACCTATGAATAATATCTTATGATAGCTCAATGTATTGAAACTAATGATGAATGGAGCACTCTGAGCATTGATAAAAGAATGGAAGAGAGAATAAATGTGATACAACGGTCTGTTAAATACCTCCTTAAACAATGTTCATATTTATGGTGTGAAATTTGTTTGCATGAAGGCCACACCAAAGATAACTGAGGATTCTCATCAACCGATAGAAAGATACTAGAATGTTACATATAGAGACCTACTATGAAAGTTGTGAATGTTTAACTAACCATGTACTCTATGATTTCCCTCAGGACTTGAAGAATAACAAGAGAAAATGGTGAATCATTTGTGAATAGTCATCCCATAACACTTTTGAATTCCAACTGAATGAAAGAAACAAAATGGATGTCCATCACAGTCAAACAAATTACTAAAATCAACAAAACAATGGATACCAAAACAAGGGCTACAATGGTCAAGGAGGATTCAATGGATGAAGTGGATACCAAAACCGTGGTGGCTTAAAGTGGCACAATGGAAATAGCTCGGTCATTTTGTTGGTTGACCAAGAAGATCATATTTCTTCATCTGCTACAAAACCAACCACTTTAGTCCCGACTGTCCCCTAAAAGATAGAACCTACTTAAATTTTTGTACAAAATGTGGTGTTAGGGATCATTCATTAGAATATTGTCCGATCATGTTAGAAAAATATTGTAATAAAGAGACCGTTCCCATACTATAGATCTACCTGAAGTACACATAATTAAATTCCAAAAAACTTACAAGTAATCATGATGTTAGGTTCCACAACAGGGAATGGCAACACCCAAGAAAATCCTATTACAAGAGTAAGAAGAAATAAATAATCAAAGTACCCTAACACCAAGAAGAAAAATGAAATATCCAAGGAATCACTAAATCGATTTCGAGACACCGTTTGAGAAGATTAATTACATGTAGTTGCACAAGAACATACAAATAGTTCAGCTTTATACTACACAAATTATATGACCTCGTAACTAAAGAAGTAGCACTCGGTAGGCTAATCGAGCTGCTAGGTCTTTTAAAATACTATGAAGAGAATAACAAGAATTCAAAAGCGGTAGCCCAGCTAAATCACAAAGCAAAAAATTTAGAAGATCAAGACCCCTTAGTTGATCTAGAAATATCTAAGATTATTAGGTTCAAAATTTGTATTCAACTTCAAATTACAAGTAAACATATTACCGCTAGTGACATTCCATGAGGTTTTTAGTGTTACAATAATGGGGAAAATTAAAAAGAAAACTCCACTATAACCCCATCATTCATTAGATACACTTTAACGACGATTTTAATGAATGTCTTGTATACCATAAAAATTTTGGGTGTGTGGAGGTTCTATCAGAGGTTTTTTTTATGTTTTTTCACATAATACGCACCCATGCATTAAAAAAATCAACATCGGTGGACTAAAATCCGAATGCATCGGTGCTTATTTAATTATTGAGCATCGGTGCCATTTTTATTATCATGAAACACATTGGTGCATTATACTTATTTCAACAAACATATAAATAAAGTTTAACAAGTATAGCTACATTTATATAGTAGAATATACATATTTGTCTAAATAAAAAAACATATGAAAGAAGAGAGTGTTTCATAAATCATACACGTTCTTCCAAAGCCATTCCTCATACCATATTTCAAAATATCTCCCATTATATCCACTCCATACTTTGTTTCTTGCATGTTTAGTATTCCATGATAAAGCAAAGATATAATTAATATAAAGGTTTATTGATGTTCCAATAACTATAAAATGAAGGAAGTTAAACAACGTACGTGCTTACAAATTGTTTAATTAACCCATGATACTTAAACATATACTCATAACCCATACTTAACCCAATGTCAATCAAATCTTCAAAAGGATCTTCTTTGTATGTTAGCACCTACTTGAAGACATCCATGGATAAGTGCAAATTGATTCTATATATATATCAACAACTATGAAATCTTAAGTAAGACCAAAACCCAAAGTACCTTCAAACTTTGCAATCAACCATTTTCTTCCTTATCATCGTGTCTTATGTGTTGAATGGGTTCCATTTTGTTTTCTTTTCTACAACAAAACAATTGAAACTTAGTATTTCAGACGATATTTAATTTTGTTGTACATAAAAGAATGAATCAATAATTGCATATATCTTATGTGCGTTGTTGTTAGAATGGTGCATCATGCGATACAATTATACTTATTTATTTTACCATGTCCTTATATAATTTTTTGGACATTCATACTATCATGTGTTGTGTTTCTCCTCATTTTTCCTCTGAATTTTCATGATCTTCTTGAAAAACAAAAAAAACAAACTAGTTTTTTTTTAATTGACATGAAAATAAATATAGAAAATAAACTAAATGGTAATATATGGGACATATTATAGGACATAATGTTTAATAATAATACTTTTTATATGATTCAAATTTGTTATTTGAAGTTTTTACTATTTCAAGTCTCACATGTTTTATTGACCATTTATCTAGAAACACTTGTCGTAGTTTATATATAACGTTATCCTTGGAGTCATTGGATTGGTTTTTGTACTGTAAGTGGAAAGTACATCTATATGTTCTTTTCACTATATCCCTCAAAGTTTTGTAAGAAAAAATCCCCCTATAATTAACTTCTAGCACCACTCCAGATGAGCTCGGAACTAAGCCATCAACATTTATATCCTTCGTAATTGTTTTATTCTTAAGACAAGATTCCATTCCCTCACATTGGCTACTTCATAGAATTAACAAATTTTCAAACTATCACATTACAACCTACATAACCTTGTATTTTTGTTTATGATAGTGAGGTCTCTCTATATTCTTTTGGAAGATGATTCTTCATGTCTAGTACTTAGTATTTCAAATTTACTCCCCCCTTCTCATTTCGATACCATGCAAATTTTCATTTGCAACTACATTATTATTGATATGCAAAAAGTTGTGTATTTGACCAATGAATCATGTCAAAACACAAATTTTTTTGTCAACTAAGTTTCACTCTTATTAACAAATAAAGAAAAATAGAATATAAATCACTCATATTAAGAAATGGAGATCTCTAACGCCATTTCCCCCGACCACCAACCAAGCGTCGACCACATAAGTTATCTCCATTGTTGCATACACCTGTGCTTGCTCCATACTCGTGCCGCCAAACCTGATCATCATTACCCCATTAACGGTAGATCTCCTCACATTAGCGTTGTAACATACTTAGATTACCACTCTTCCAACCCTTAAATGTTTAATAAAAAGAAATTTAAATATTATTTAATTTTTATTATATTAATATTCATTTTTATTAAATTTTCAAATTTCAAATTAGACGAAATTAAAAATAAAAATATTAGGACATTATATTATATTTATTATTCTTGTTTTGAATCATAATCAATAAACCTAATAATTATTATTATTATAGTTATTTTTGGCTCATCAAATCTACCAAAGAAGTGAATTGTCTTTAACAACGTCCAAATACACACATTTACATATAAGGACTAAAACCATGGTGTAAATAAAAGACCAAATCGAAATATTGGAGAAATACATCAAGGCCCTTGTTGCCAACCAAAAAAGTTGGAGGAAAGAAATGAAAAATAGCAATGCAACACTTAAGAAAGAAATCAAAGACGAAGTTGTTCTTGTATTAAAAAGAAGACTTGATGACAAATTAAACATCATGACTGAGAAAGAAAAAGACTTGGATGACAAAATGAGTACCATGACTCAAGACATAAACACCATAACATAGAACTTGAGCACCATGACGCAAAACCATAATACATTAATGGAAGTGTTACAAAAACTAATGCCTAGTACAAACCATGTCAGCAGCCTAGACATGTTAACAAAGATTAACAATGTGATGCTTAAACAAGAGATTGAAACAAAAGTACTTCCAAATATGGAGGCACGATGAAACAACAAAATAGACGCTATCAGTAAGATAGTAGAGAAGGAAAAGGATAAAAATTGCCGCAAACAACGAAGTAGTTCAAATAAGTCTTTTGCATCATCTAGTAGCTCTGATCCACCATCAAACTGTAAAGAAAAAAGAAACCAATATCATCCTTACATAGTGTACCCACCTAAGTAAAAATAGAGTTGTCGAAATACAATGGGAGTGAAGACCAATGTGTTTCATGGTTAAACAAAGCGGAGGAGTACTTCAACATTTACAACATTACATCTAATGAAGAGAAGGTGAGATATACGTCAATGCATATGGAAGGGTATGCCTATAACTGGTACATGTGGTGGAAGGGAGACCATTTTTCCTACACCTGGAACTTGTTCAAAAATGATTTTTTTAAATGTTTCAAGGAATCACAGAAGATGAATTTTTCAAAAAGCTTACCAGATTACAACATGAAGGAAGCGTTGAGGAATTCACACATCAGTGGGAGTCCCTATTGATGCAAGTATTTGGGTTATCTGACAAACAACGACTCGAGACCTATCTAGGAGGTCTTAAACCATACCTCCAAAAAGAGTTAAAGATGCATGACAGACCAAACATAGAAGTGGCAAGACATAAAGCAAACGCACCAAAACACAAATTGGAAGTAATAAAAACAAGATGCGATAACAATTATCGACAGGAAAAAGAGACATAATGTAGATATTGTGGAAATAATTGGTCACTCAGTCATCAATGCCACAAACCTCAATCATATACCTATGAAGTTGAAAACAGGTCGAAAACGTCTACTAGTTACTATGATAATGTTAGAAAAAAAAAAGAAAAACACATGTCGTCGATGTTGTGATGACTAAATCCCAGTCCATAAATGTAAGGATCGCAAGGCAATACATTGCAAAATCATCAACGGAAAAGAAGTACAAGTCTCTATAGAAGAAATCTCGTCCAATTCTGATACTGACACAGAATCAAAGTGAGGAACGACATCATAAAAATCAAGCTTTGAGGACAAAGCTTTCCCAAGGAGAAGGAAAAGTTATGAAGATAAATAGAAAATAAAATAATAATTAATAATGGTTTAGGCTAATTAATAAAACATTAATTTTAAATATGAGGACGTGACCCTCCATGTAAATGGTCAACCCTATTTAAAAGTGGCCTACTCATTTGTAAATCATCCATCAAATTATTATATTCATACATTCTTTTCTTCAGCATGGAAGTCATATACGCTTCTTGAAATCAAACAATTGAATACCATTGTGACATAAAACAAAATCTAATCTCTTTAATCCCAAATATATTTTCATATTTGTCTTATGATTTAATATACTTGATAATTACATTACAATAAATAAATTAAGAGTAAATTCTTTTATTTAAAGTTCTTTTAAATATTGAAAAAATGGAATCTACCTTGAATTGTGACGGTTTACTTTAAATTTATTTAGCATATTACAATAATGCTTTATGGAAAAATAATAACTATCGTCCATAATTATTTCAATTGCATTCTAATTTTTTTTTTAAGATCCTTCTTTATTATAATATTTTGTAAGCATCTTTGAAGTCTTATGAGATTGAACATTACTCTTTATGGTCATTTTCCCATAATTACACCGTAGGTGTTTTTTCTCTCAGGTCTTGTTTCTGGGCAATGATTCTCAATTGGTTCGTCATTGGTCATCCCTCCAGTAAATTGAAAACTGTCACGTATATTATTATTGTATCCAATAAAATTTCGCCAAATTAAGGTTTTCAGATAGGGTTTAATCCAGCCTCAGTCAAGAGGTCAACAATGCACGGGTAGCCCAGGATGTGGGTGCTAGGGATCCCACCACAATCACATGGCTTACTGCATGGACGGACCAGTTGCAAGTGGCGTCATCACTCACCTTATCACCATGCGCGTTAAACTCATGAATGCTGCAAGGTCTTGGGCATTTGTTCTTCAGACTCTTCATTTTTGGAAACAATGTATAGGAACTATCGTTCTCTTCTTGTAGGAGGGAAGCGAGTTCATCCTGTTCTGTGCAATGTTGCATGTGATTTTGTGGGAGGAACCCAGGAGCTGGCTATGCCTGTTGCTTGTGCAATAGAGATGATTCATACAATGCCTTTGTTACATGATGATTTCCCTTGCTTGGACAATGATGATATGCGCCGAGGTCAGCCCACAAACCATAAGGTCTTTGATGAAGGCACTGCTCTTCTTGCAGGAGTTACACTTTTCTCAATTGCCTTCGAGCACATTGTAGTCTCCACAACAAAAACTGTGGGGAATGATAAGTTTTCAAGGTTGGTATTTTAATTAGGTTGAACAACTCGTTCTCAAGGGATTATGGGTGGGAAGTTTCTTGATCTTGCAAGCGAAGGGGATGCTTTTGTTGATCTGGAGACTCTGGAATGGATTCACAATCACAAGACTGCAGTGCTCTTGGAATGCTCGGTCATGTGTAGTGCGATCATCGACGGAGCATCGGAGGATGAGATGGAGAGAATTCAAAAGTATGCTAGGTGTGTGGGGATTCTGTTTCAGGTTGTGGGCGACATACTCGATGTCACGAAATCATAAGAAGAGTTGGGAAAGACTGCAGGAAAGGATTTGATCGGTGATAAATCCACTTATCATAAATTGATGGGCTTGGAAAAATCAAAACAAATTAGCGTTGAATTGTTGCACATAGCTAAGAGGGAATTATCTTGCTTCCACCAAGCCAAGGCTGCACTAGCGTTGAATTGCTGCACAGAGCTAAGAGGGAATTATCTTGCTTCCACCTAGCCAAGGCCGCACCTTTGTTGGCTATAGCATATTACATTGCATTCAGACAAAACTGAACCGAGCCTCTTTAAAGCATTATTGTGTTACAATGGATGATCTAGGTTGAGTTAGCAAATAAAGACAGCATTTTTTATACATTTTACCAGTCAATTTATAAAATGAAATCAACATCTTGCTGTATCCCCAAACGTCTGCACAAACTCCTTCATACACTTGTTGAGGCAACCGACAACTATTGGCATAATTTTGACAGTTGGATGCACGAATGAACATTGTTTCAATCATCTGAGAGTAAACATATCAACCAACTCATACGTGGGCGCTTACTTTATATTTATTCAACATGATATTGACGTTTATCACTTCCTTGGATTTACAAAACGAAAGGCACTCGCATTTTCTCCTTGGCGCACAAGTCTTTTGTTTGATATATACACAAATAATTTTGCATTTATTGGACGCATTGGGAAATGAAAGAGACCTGTGGGCTCTTGGCTGATGGGATTTATCACTTGGTGTAGCTTGAGCGTTTGAGTGGATGACTCGATAATAAACATGACGGTTGGGCTTAGCGTGTCTTAATAGAGGACAAAATACCATGCATAACTTAATGGGTAAAAAACAAAGTATATGGATAAAGTAGAGAGATTTTATAAATAAAAATTATTATAAAAATCATTGTTATAAAATGATTTTTAAAATAACAACTTTTATTTATTGACTTTTTAAATTAAATGGAGTTTGATTGTTTTTTAAATAAAAACAAAAGAGCATTTAAGTTAAAATTAAATGGTGGAAGAAGAATAGGATCTGAGCACATTGCAAGATTTCAATGGGTTAAGAATGGGAGCCAATGAAAAACTTGGCGATATTTTGTTAGTGAACTAAACCATTTTCTGTGGGTAGGATAAAAGACAACTAAAACACCCATTTTTTTGGCAAAAATATGTGATAAATATAGGTCAAATTATTACGCCTGTCCTAGACTAAATCTCCAATTTTAAAACTACTCAGATCACCCAAATTGCAAATTAAACAACCGGCCGGAAATGTGATTTAAGCATGAATTGGTCTCTCTGATTCCCACTGGTTTGGGGTGTTTTGGTTAGCTCTTAGACTTCTCTCACGTTTGGTAGCACATTTTTTAGAGAGACCAGCGAAAGCCAGGAATCTTAACACTCAGGACAAAAATGAAAAATTTTGACATGTAGATTTGGGTGCTAATAGAGGCTTTATGGTATTTGCACGTTATTTTAATATATATAGTATTTTAGATAAATATTTAACTTTTGCAAGAAAAATTGTTCTTTATCTTCTCTTCTCTCTATTTTGATTTAGCAGTTGCTTTCACACTCCCATAACTGTTATTTTTATTTCTATTTGCCTAATTTTGAGGTAAGGGTCAAGGTAATTGTTAGGGGAGAAATTTCTCCAATTCGCTACTTTTTGGGTTTTTTTCAAGAAATAAATTCGCTATTTGGTCATTTTTAGTGTCTAATATCGTCTATATTTACATAAAATATGTTTTTTCTATCATAATATTTGTCAAAATTTACACATTTCAGTGTTAATCTAATGTTTCATATTTAATATCCGCCTACCTATCTATAAACATGCTTTTTTCAATCCAAAACAATCGCCTAGAATACTATATTGAAGTATAATATTAGAATCCTTAAAATATACCCTGGTAAGGGTGCATCCATGGACGTGGGTTACAATTTTTGGCAAGGCGATTTCAGAAAAAAAAAGAAAAAGAAAAAAAGGTACCTTGATCGAGTTTTAATTAAACCCTCAATCAAGGTTTTAACACCTCGATCAAGGGTTTATAAAATGCTTGCTCGAGATTATGATAAACCCTCAATCGAGAGTTCCAGACCTTGATCGAGGGTTAAAAAATAGCTCGATCCAGGGTTAAAACAGACATCAATCAAGCATTTTTAATCTTCTATAAATAGGCAACAAACTCATCATTTAACTCATTTCATTTGTTGGATAGAAAATGGTCATTTATATTCATTTGTCGATATGGGTTGTAGAGTAATTGGGTTATAGATGTGATTGATCACATCTATGACTCCAATCAATCACATCTATAACACCAATTACTCTACGACTAATATCTATTCATAAAATCTAGAAGAAGTGGCAATAGTAATGTGTTTACTTTTTTTTCTTCAAGGTATGTATTATTACCCACAAGTATATCATTCTTCTAGTCGAAATTATGTTTTATTCAATTTTATTATCATATAATTCTATGTTTTGGAGACCTTGATTGAACTGATAACTTGATCTTGACATTGTATTTCAATATGCACTGAATGTAAAGTTTCATTTAATGAAGTCTTCCAAAAAGATGCTTGGACACCTTGTATTTTGAATCCCTGTTTGAATTCATGTCATTGAACATTTTCAATTCTTGTCGAAATGAAAATTAATATCATGTTTAGTTTCCATATTTTTTGTTTTTCGGATTTCACAGTCGTCATAACACATTTTCTTTTATTTATTTTCCTCCACTCTTAGCATTATGAAATGCCAAAACAATTAGTCACATGTTATTGATGTAAATTCTAATGTCATTCAATAATTTATTAGCAAAATTAACTACAAATATGTGGCACAATAACAATTTTAAAGAGTAAACAATGGACATTGATATAACCCAAGGAAATGAGGTCATTTTTTTTCATCCTCACATTTTCATTTCTCTAAAGGCATTAAAAATACTTTTCTCCTTCGTATATAATTTTTAATTTTAAAAAACTACAATTATGTGATATGACTCTAAGTGTAACACTTTTTTTTATCTTAATCGTTCTGTTCTATTCCGCCCTAGAATCTAGAATTTAAATATATGTCCCAAAGATCTATACCGTAGGTAGATCGTAGTCCTGAGAATCCAGGTCGAGTGGACACAACTCACCTAAGTTCATCTCATCAACTGAATTGCATGCATATTTGCTCTCATTGGTTCAATGCAAAAAGAATATTATGACAATGATGCATGCAATTCAGTTGACGAGTTGAACTTAAATGAGTTGTGTCCACTCGACCTAGATTCTCAAGACTAGGATTTACCTATGGTATAGATCCTCGGGTCAAATATTTAAAGCTCAGATCCCAGGGCGGAATAGAACATGACGATTAAGATAAAAATTAGTGTAAATTCAAAGTCATATCACATAATTGTAGTTTTTTAAANACTATTTAAAACATTTCACTGCATTTATGTACTACATTGTATACACATTGGATGTATTGCTAATAGGAATCAAATATGTTGAAATTTCTTACAACCATTGATGACATAAACAAGCTAGATGTTGAATTCTAATGAAAACACACCATGATACTACTTGAATATAAGCATTAAAATAAATTAAATGCATGTAGTTCACATACTCTAAAATTATTGTTAAAGCCCCAAAATGAATCCTTGGCATCACCATCAAGGTTTCACAACTATTGGTTAAAGTTTTGAGTTATCATGTTAAGATGCATTGAAGGGTTTATTGTATCTACGTCATGGTCATTTTGCTACAAACAATTGTTTGTCCACTTGGTCACTGCACACAATATTCATAATCAATGTCATTTATAGTGTTGTTTAAATCCATGTCTCTTTTCAACCTGAGAGTTCAATGTTTTTGTTACTATCTCTAGTCCAAAAAAAATTTAAACTTCATTAAATTTAGTTATAAGGAGGGTCGCAAGGTCGCATATATGGGGTGCAACATATTATTCTCACTACAAAAAAACATTTTTTATGAGTGGAGCAAGTTGGCATGTCATGTTTATTTCATGAGTCTTATCCATTTGCTATATTCTTAATGTACTCGTGTCTAGAGGAAATAGATTGGTAATAGGTTATAATTGTCAATTATGTTTATGTACACATTTATATATACAATGAGATAGTTCTAATTATATGTTAGGTGAACTATGGAAAGATTTTTCTTGTTCCCTAAACTTAGGTGCCTCTTTAATAGTTTCAAAAAACTAAATCTAAAAAGAAAATGACAACTTCCCTTGTTACTAGTATATTTCACCATGGTTATGAGTATTATATTATGGCTCCTTCAATTCTTCTTCTTATGCATTTTTATTCTTATCATTTATTCAGATATGAAAAATAAAATTAAAAAAAAAATTCTTTATATTTATTACAATGTTAAGAATAAGTATCCTTCTTATTCTTTTTTATTTTATATTTCATTATTTTTTATTTTTTTACTTATGTTTTTTTTTTAAATTTTTACATTTACCATCTTGAAAAAATTATAATTTCTCATTTCCCCTTTATTCTTGTGTAATTTTTCTTTTAAATTCTCTTAAATGGGTCCTTGAAACCCATTTCTAAAATGTCCTACATGATCATAATATTATATAATATATATCCCGAAAAAATATGCTAGTATAATATTAGTAGTCATGTACAAAGCTTTTTTTTCAAGTGTTTAAGAGTAGCTCAATAGAGGGTTTATCAAACCCTCGATCGAGGGTTTAATAAACCCTCGATCAAGGATTTAAGAAACCTTCGATCGAGCTTCCGATAAAACCTTGATCGAGGTATTTAAATACCTCGATTGAGAGCCTGAAAAACAAAGATTTAGCCCTCTTACAAGAAAATCAATGTTTCTCTATGTCTTCTAGGAGTCTAAACCCTGCCATTCATGGCACACAACTGAGTGGAGTTCATACCGATAGATTCATCACTGGATCCTCTATCCATTGAGATATCATTTTGCGTTTTGGCATTCATATGGATTTTTTTTTAATTAGTTCTAAAACTTACACTTAGAAAACCATACAACAACTTCAAAGCAGCTCAAAGAAAAATACACAGGGTAAAATATACACATCCAAAAATTTCATAAAAATGCACAGCCCACACATCGACGTGTCCTCTTCAAAAGGGTGTCTTTGGTTTTTTAATTTTTGAAAATAGTGAAAAAAAAGTTGGGATGGACACACATGTGTATAAAATGATGTTGAAATAAGATGTGGTCACTTTCGAAAAATAATAAATAATTGTATATTGTGAAATAAATTAACAAAAAAATATACAGACCATAGTGCATTATGTGTAGATCATGCTCATGTATATATATATATGTATGTATGTATGTATGTATAAGATTGAATTATTGGGTTGGACACGATCCACTTATTAACTTCTTCAAATTTTTAAGGTCACACGGTTCATTAAATGCAAAATTTTACACATTAAATGACATCGGAATATTTTTAAAAAAATATCATTGGGAATCCAACATAATATTCTACAATTTGTTTTTTAACTAAAAGTCAAAATTCACATGGCATATATGTGTTTTGAGGGCTTCTATCTAGCACATGAGTAAAAAATCAGGTTTTCATCACCAGATTTGGCCAAAAAGTGTTACCCACCTTCATGGATTCACCCGTAATTTGTTGGGCATTACTAAAATTAACTTCTTTGTACAAAATGGTCACTGTTCATAACTGGTAAATAATATGATCTAGGAAAATTTACAATGATATCTTTAAACAAGGGTATATTTCAATATTTTTTGTGACATGGTTTTTTTTATAGATAAAAAGTCTTTTTTTATACATCTAAAGACGACCAAGTCCCAAGATTCTGATATACAAGGCTTGTTCCTCATGCACATGTACTTTATTGGTACTATAAGGATCCTTCTATCAATATGAATAGACAAACCCCATTCAATGGTAACATAGTGCAGAAAATATTTTGATAAAAATAATACTTTCAACATTTTTAAATGTAGGTTCCTTGATTCCAAGTCTGATCCTTCAAAGAAGCATAAGAGAATAGTAAAATACTATTGCAGACTAGAAAAAACATCAGTTACTAAATCATTGTTTATAATGAATTTCTATTAGCAAGTGATTATTTGTCCAGGATTGACTAAACCCATATGAACTTGAAAATGACCATACAAAAACTAAAGGAATCCAATTACACTAAAAGATGGAATTCAAAGTCCACAGTGTTGAGAGCAATTCAACATGGATTTGTTGATTTCAGCAAAAATTATGCTTTCTCGGTTCATATGTCCACTTAACTGTACCATAACCCTTCTAAATACAACATATATAGGAACATGCATTAAACATAATAATACTAAATACTTAACAAGGCATGCAAAACACAACCACCCATGATGATATATAGTAATAACAAAATTTCATAAGTATAATGTTTTCCAACTGTATCATGAATGGCCACAATCTTCAAGATGAACACACTCAAAGTGCAAAAGAAACACAACGAGACTTCTTGTTTTAATAGTATACATTTGGAAGGAGAAGATAATTAATACTCATTTCATTATAACAACATTTCCATCAAAATGCTAACATGAATCTCAATAATTAAATTTTTTCAAATTTATTATTCTCAAATGTATTGAAGAAATATGCCCTTATAATGTCCTTTCACTATGAGAAAACAATGTCATTTTATTGTAATCTATACTAATTTTATAAAGTTCTAATGTCGTGCAAGTTGTAGCATACATGGTCCATATTCACGAAATTCTCTAGCTTTGCTAACAAATGGTCATTGGAAAATTGCAAGAAATCTATCATGTGCTTTTTGTAAGTTGGTTTATTATTTATATGCATTCATTCAACTTCATTCTAATCTAAGACATGCTATTGGCTTTTTGGGAACCTATGTTTGGAGAGAGTTGTAATTGTCAAGACGAGGAACTGATTATCATATGGGATGCTTGCATTAAATAATTGCAGAATGAAATATTAATAAAGTCTAAGAGTTGATAGTCCCGTGTAGTGAGCCTATAGAGGATGTTAGATAAATAGTTTAATTTTACAAAGATATAATCATAAATTGAGATGAAATTTCTCACTGGTTCACCACTAATTTAAGATCCAATGATCCTTTAATAGGGCATAATAAAACACACATGATAATACAACACAAATAAAAATAACAAGGTCATAAAGATTTAAAGCATGCAACGTTCGATTCTTGAATTTTTTTGGTCTAATTTAGGGCAAGGCGATCATGGCATGGAGAGACATGGACAAAATATATAATTTGGTTGGGTAGAAGTCATGCATGTCGTTGTTATAGATGCACACAAAAAATTGTATAGAATTAATATAATGCCTCATATTGCACATTACCTTTCAAAACTTGTAACGCTCACTAGATCCCATAGCCCCAACTATCACCACACCATTATTGATCATCAACAAAAAACAAAACAAAAAATTTGAAGTGAAGATAGTAGCGAAATACAAAGCAAAAAAATTGAAGTGGAGATAGTAATTGCATGCATGCTTAGTGGGATTATAGTTATAAGGGTCATGGATGACTTATTAAAATATATTGAAAGATAGTGCCATGTAATGTAGAAATATCATGCATGGTTCTCTAAGAAAGGGATAGACTATCATTTTGAGCTATTCTTGTATATAGCACCCCCAAGAGGTCTATTATAATAGCCATTAGAAGGGTATGTGGTTCAATAGAATGAAAGATCAACACAACATTTTAATTTCTCCATAAACTTTCAGTTGGATTTATTTATATGTTATTCCCCATCAACCTATCTTCACTTGGATTTATTTATTGCGTCGAGAGGCGCTTTACAACCTAGTATGAGGGAGATCTTTTAACGTTGTCCATATTTTGTTACTAACAAAATAATAAAAAATAAAGTCAGTCAGAAAACAACACAAGATGAGGGAGATGTTGTAATGTTCCTACCTAACAAAATAATAATAATAATAAGAAGAAGAAGAAGAAGAAGAAGAATTATCCCCCAAAAAAATTGTTGGCCTTCCACATAGTTTTAAAACCATGTGCATGGCCTCCTAAGCAACCCATGGTTTTTATTGTACATGGTTTAAGAGGGCCTTGCAAATGGTTTTAAAACCATGTGCAAGGTCTCCTAAACAACTCACGGTTTTATTGTACATGGGTTAGGAGGGCCTTACAAATGGTTTCAAGGTCACGTCCAAGGCCTAAACAACCATTGGTTTTAGGAGGGCCTTACACATGGTTTTAAAACAATGTATGGAGAGATGTTTTAATGTCCGTTCCTAACAAAATAAAAAATAGTATATGTTGTTCATAAATAATATTGAATATTAATAATAAAAATATTATATGTCGATCTTGAATAAAAAGATGTGTCTTTTATTTTGAATCAAATGAATGGCTATATATAGGGCATGCCAAAGCTAATAGCTCCTTGAGTGCAATACTTAAGAAGAAGTTTGCACCTCAAGAGATTTGATCCCTCTCGGCCCTTAATAGAACCTAGGATTTGCATCTATGCTGGTATGTAATCATCCATTTTATTAATCATATAAACAAGAACCATTAATCCATAAATCTAGTGAGAATTGCCAAACATGTAAAAATATTAATAAATTCTTTATAGAAATTATAACTAAAATGTTTAAGATAATGATTTTGAACCAAAACATATTTCAAGCAAGATTAATAGATACAAGCCTCAAGAAACTAGATACAAATAGGAAGAGGAATGAAAAAATTATGCATTTTCTTAGTTTTGGTTTTTTTTTTAAAGTCATTTCACCTCCAACAATAACCTATCCGCTTATTATTGCACCTTTTGGGGCAATTGCTAGTTTAAGTAAATTTATGAATGTCAAAATTATGCATAAAGTTGTTTACTTCTTAACTTCTCCATCGTCCATTTAAAGCCAATCCACTCATTCATTTGAATACTACAATAAAAATAAATAAATAAATATGCAATGAAAAATGTTAAACCTTTATAATAATAATAATAATGTATGTGATAATAATATTAAATTAAATAAACTTATTATATTGATTTAATTTGAAATTTAAAAATAAAAATAAAAAATATTCTATTTGATGATGATGATACTAAACATTTATTTAGACCAATTTTGGTTTATCTAATTCTAAGAATGAAAAATAAGGAACTACTTAGTTTGCTTTAGAGTTTTATTTTTGTGCTTAAAACGATTAAAGAGAGTGTTCATAAATTACTATAATTTTGATGATGGTGATGATGATGATGATGATGATGATGGTGACAATGAGGATGATGATGGTGATGATGATGATGACGATGATGATGAAGATGAATAATGATGATGATGATGATGGAGAATGATAGTGATGATGATGATGATGATGACAATGATGAGGATGACAATGATGACAATGATGAGGATGATGATAAGGATGATGATGATGAGGATGATAATGATAATGATGATGACGATGATGATGAACAATGATGGTGATGATGATGAGGACGAGGATGAGGATGATGATGATGAGGATGAGGATGAGGGTGATGATGATGATGATGACCATGATGATGATGATGAGGATGAGGGTGATGATGATGATGATGAGGATGAGAGTGATGATGATGAACAATAATGGTGATGATGAGGAGGATGATGACTATGATGATGATGATGAGGATGAGGGTGATGATGATGAGGATGATGATGATGATGAGGGTGATGATGATGATGATGCTGATGCTGATGAGGATGAGGATGAGGATAAGGATGACGGTGATGATGATGACGATGATGACCATGATGATGATGATGAGGATGAGGGTGACGATGAGGAGGAGGAGGAGGAGGATGGTGATGATGATGAGGATGAGGGTGACGATGAAGATGATGATGAACAATGATGGTGATGATGAGGACAATGATGACTATGATGATGATGATGATGATGACCATGATGATGATGATGAGGATGAGGGTGATGATGATGAGGATGATGATGATGATGATGATGACCATGGTGATGAGGATGAGGATGAGGGTGATGATGATGATGATGAGGATGAGGATGAGGATGATGATGATGATGATGATGATGATGAGGATGGTGATGATGATGAGGATGATGACGATGAGGATGATGATGATGACGAGGATGATGATGATGAGGATGAGGGTGATTATGACGATGATGATGATGAGGATGAGGGAGGTGATGATGATGATGATGATGAGGTTGACGAGGATGAGGATGAGGATGAGGATGAGGATGGTGATGATGATGATGATGATGGTGATGGTGGTGATGATGATGATAATGATGATGACGATGGTGAGGATGAGGATGATGATGGTGATGATGATGATGACGACGATGATGATGAACAATGATGATGGTGATGATGGAGGATGATGATGATGATGAGGATGATGATGATAATGATGATGGCCATGATGATGATGATGAGGATGAGGGTGACGATGATGATGATGAGGGTGAGGGTGATGATGATGATGATGAGGATGAGGATATTGATGATGATGAGGATGAGGGTGACGATGAAGATGATGATGAACAATGATGGTGATGATATGGAGGATGATGACTATGAGGATGAGGGTGATGATGATGATGATGATGATGATGATGATGACCATAATGATGATGATGAGGACGAGGGTGATGATGATGATGATGATGATGATGACGATGACGATGATGATGATGATGATGAGGATGATGATGGTGAAGATGATGATGATGATGATGACGATGATGATGAACAATGATGATGAGGAGGAGGAGGAGGAGGAGGAGGAGGATGATGACTATGATGATGATGATGAGGATGAGGGTGATTATGATGATGAGGAGGATGAGGATGAGGGTGGTGGTGGTGATGATGATGATGAGGATGATGATGATGGTGATGATGATGGTAATGATGATGAGGATGAGGGTGGTGATGATGATGATGATGAGGTTGACAATGATGGTGATGATGATGGTGATGATGATGAGGATGAAGGTGGTGATGATGATGATGATGATGAGGTTGATGATGATGATGGCTTTGTTCACCGCCCTATTTTCTTGGATGCACAGCCCATGGCTTTGTTCACCGTTAAAAAGAGGAATTATTTATGTCCATCATAGTGTTTTCTAAATGGTATTATAATGGGATAAGGATGCCATTACTCTTTTTTATTCTCATACCAAATTAGTTAAGAAAACACGCATATGCGTTATAGCTTTATCATATCGCATATGCGGTATGAATAAGCTATAAAAAATGCATTATTTTAAAATTAAAATAATCAGCGGGAATAAGGTTTGGCATTATGTTCGGAAATATCTTCGGACTACCGATCCTATTGGCTAGGACAAATAAACCAGGACTATTGCTTGTCTTTTAGAACTCTATCAATATGCTCAGTTTAGATGGTGTGTTTTGCTATGACATACACAATATTTTTTTATGAAAATCTAGGATATTGTAGAGTACGATCTTACCATTCTGAATATGCAATTTTTTCCTTATAAACTATGTTTTCTTTATTTATAATTATTTTTCTAAATGGCACACGTCAGTTTTCGAAAATAGATACATCGATTGTTTGTTATATAACTTTTGATTTCCATCACCATTTCCCAATAAAACTATATGGTCCACTAGATGAGATCAAGCTCTACGACCTTATATTTAGAAATCAAGGATTTCATTAATTTTTGTCCCTAAAGTGTTGCACCCGCATATAAGGTTTTAATTTCAAGCTTTTGTGACTTCAATAATTAATAATAATAAAAAATAATTCATGCAAAATTCTGAATAAATAGTGTTGCACTAGGCCCATATGTCCTTAATAGGTCTGCAAGATTTTATCCCAAATTGACATCATTTACGTCATATATTGCTGCACCCACACAAACATATATGTTAAGATGTGCTGAAAATTTGAAAACCACTTTCACGGAAACTAATTTTATAATAATTTAGACACATTTTATTTGCATAAATGCTATATATTATGAAAGCTGAGTCAATTTTCTATCTTTTCTCTTTTTACTTCATCTTCAACTAAGTTAGGGAAGTACCCCTAATTGTCACCTAAAGTCAGAGTTTTCCGTTTATTCCAGTATTATGTGGCATCTAAAGTGTCTTTAAAGGAGTCCCTGATTGTGCATCAGCCCTCAAGATAGTGCCATGTAATGTAGAAATATCATGTAGGGTTCTCTAAGAAAGGGATAGACTATCATTTTGAGCTATTCTTGTATATAGCACCCCCAATAGGTCTATTATAATAGCCACTAGAACGGTATGTGGTTCAATAGAATGAAAGATCAACACAACATTTTAATTTCTCCATAAACCTTCAGTTGGATTTACTTATATGTTATTCCCCATAAACCTACCTTCACTTGGATTTATTTATTGCGTCGAGAGGCGCTTTACAGCCTAGTATGATGGAGATCTTGTAAAGTTGCCCATATTTTGTTACTAACAAAATAATAAAAAATAAAGTCAGTCAGAAAACAACACAATATGAGGGAGATGTTGTAATGTTCCTACCTAACAAAATAATAATAATAATAATAATAATTATCCCCAAAAAATATTGTTGGCCTTGCAAATGGTTTTAAAACCATGTGCATGACCTCCTAAGCAACCCATGGTTTTTATTGTACATGGTTTAGGAGGGCCTTGCAAATGGTTTTAAAACCATGTGCAAGGTCTCCTAAACAACCCATGGTTTTATTGTACATGGGTTAGGAGGGCCTTGCAAATGGTTTTAAGACCATGTGCAAGGCCTAAACAACCCTTGGTTTTAGGAGGGCTTTGCACATGGTTTTAAAACAATGTATGGGGAGATGTTTTAATGTTCGTTCCTAACAAAATAAAAAAATATTATATGTTGTTCATAAACAATATTGAATATTAATAATAAAAATATTATATGTCGATCTTGAATAAAAAGATGTGTCTTTTATTTTGAATCAAATGAATGGCTATATATAGGACACGCCAAAGCTAATAGCTCCTTGAGTGCAATACTTAAGCAGAAGTTTGCACCTCGAGAGATTTGATCCCTCTCGACCCTTAATAGAGCCTAGGATGTGGATTTATGCTGGTATGTAATCATCCATTTTATTAATCATATAAACAAGAACCAGTAATCCATAAATCTAGTGAGAATTGACAAACATGTAAAAATATTAATAAATTCTTTATAGAAATTATAACTAAAATGTTTAAGATAATGATTTTGAACATATTTCAAGCAAGATTAATAGATACAAGCCTCAAGAAACTAGATACAAATAGGAAGAGGAGGAATGAAAAAATTATGCATTTTCTTAGTTTTGGTTCTTAGTTTTTTAAGTCATTTCACCTCCAACAATAACCTATGAGCTTATTATTGCATCTTTTGGGGCAACTGCTAGTTTAAGTAAATTTATGAATGTCAAAATTATGCATAAAATTGTTTACTTCTTAACTTCTCCATCGTCCATTTAAAGCCAATCCGCTCATTCATTTGAATACTACAATAAAAATAAATAAATAAATATGCAATGAAAAATTTTAAACCATTATAATAATAATAATAATAATATATGATAATAATATTAAATTAAATAAACTTATTATATTGATTTAATTTTAAATTTAAAAATAAAAATAAAAAATATTCTATTTGATGATGATGATACTAAACATTTATTAAGACCAATTTTGGTTTATATCTAATTCTAAGAATGAAAAATAAGGAACTACTTAGTTTGCTTTAGAGTTTTATTTTTGTGCTTAAAACGATGAAAGAGAGTGTTCATAAATTACTATAATTTTGATGAGATAGAAGGTTGGACAAGTTTGTATTGTAACAAAAATTTTGAATCTGAGATCTTATGTGGTAAAGGTCCAACTTCATGTTTCACTATGTAGCTCGTGAGAGTTCGTTCTTTATGTAGATCTTCTTGTTTAAGCTAGTTAAAAAATAGAGATAATTTTGATCTTCAAGATAGGGTTAATGACCTCCTTGTAATATCTTAATTTTCATTTATCCTCTGAATTTTCATCAAACCACAATATCTCTTTGAACTTCGAAGTAATAATAATCTTAATATCATCTATATTTTGCTAAATGACATTTTTCGTAATCTTTCACGTCTTTAACCAAGACATGACATCTTTATGCCAACCTTTCTTGAGCCTTAGATGGCTTTTACTGAAATTTAAAGCAATTTTTTGGTGTATATGTTATCACAAGTTATTTAATTTTTTTTTGTACATTAGGTACCTAGTCATAGTTATGCTCTCAATGGGGGAAATATCCACTTCAATCAAAGGAAAGGATATGGCATATTGCTTTTAATTTAATATTGTATATTATAAAATGCTTATGGATTTGCTCAATCATTCTCTAAGATTCTCTAAAGAGGATGCAACCCCAAACTTCACACCCATACAGGAGAATATGAGTGATGAGAGTTTCAAAGAGGAATTTCCTTTTATCTCACATCACAAGGTTTGTCAACTTACAATTGTTCTCAAGACCAAAATAAACTTGATGTTGTAGTTCCAGTTAAGTTTGTGATGGATATCAATCCCGAGATATTTATAGAAAGTCATGTACTCCAAGTTGCTATAATCATACAAAATAAATGAGCAACATAAAGAAAGAGGATGATGACAATTCTTGGCAGCCTGCTTCTATTAAACAACCTTCTAACTTATCAATGTATATACAAAAAATGGTAGGGAAAAAGAACAACCTTGAGAAAGCTTGCTTAAGTCTTATATTACAATTGATATCTTTCAACCAAAGCTTGTTGTCTTGAACTTAGCAATACACTAAGTCTCTAACATTCAACATCAACCCAAGCTGCTAGAATTCACCAACACTTTATCAATACCTGCTCAAAATGCAATTGCCATGGCCTCATCAAATAAAGCACACCTCCATCCACTCTTAGGCCCAAAAGAGGAGTTGGGGTGAGACTGGAACTTGCATTGCCCAAATATCACATTGCCAAACAGTTAAACTCCTGGTGCCCTTCTAGTTCTTGCTGGTGCCCTTCTAGTTCTTGCTAACCGTAGCAATCCACATTGTACCAGCCAGTTAGTACAAGATTGACAAACAGTTTTTAGAGCCTTGGCACTATTAAGAAAGCACCCGGAAGAGAAAGTAAGTTTGGAACTGTTTTCTCTTACAAGTGCTTGGCACTATTAAGAAAGCACTCTTGCAAGTGCTTGGCACTATTAAGAAAGCACCCGGAAGAGAAAGTAAGTTTGGAACTGTTTTCTCTTACAAGTGCTCGGGCCGATTCATTCAAAGAGTTCTGTAGTGACTGTTGCAGATTTCACATGAAATCATTGCAAGATTATGAGATGAAATCTCTGGACTAGATATAATATATATGCTATGAATGAATTGCCTTGCCTTGTCATATGGAATCTAACTTCTAAAATAAAATAAAATCAAAGTGAATAGTTGGACATACAAGCATCGTTCAATCATCTGAATTGAGAAAGTAGGTTCACATGTATATTTAATGTGATTTCAAATAAAACCGAGATAAAAAAACTAAATAAAATCCAAGAAAGGAAAATATTGAAATGGAAATTACAGGATGGCCCATTTTATAGAAACTGACTAAAAGCAATGATATCACATTATATAAAATGGAATTACATGTTTAAGTCGGTCGACTAAAAGCAATGATATCACATTATGTAAAATGGAATTACATGTTTGAGTCGGTCGATAGAAGAGAAACTCACGGACTGAACCCATCCATGGATACATCTCAGGTAGTGTAAACTAAACAACATCCAGGATACAATTGGGCAAATATATTACTCATTATTATTTGAAATTGACCCTTACAGTCATTGAAATCTGCAGTCCATGTCTAAAACAATATAAGTGGAGATGTAAGAGATTCTCTGGCATTCACCAGATCTCTGGTTACAAATAAACAGATTTGCAGCAAACCAGTTCAACGTAATCTCTTACCACCTTTCTAGGTGCAAGAGTGCTGCAGCAAACCCAATTTCTTTCGGTCGTCCACAAGATAATCTCTTACTGCCCTTCTTGCTACCACAGAGCTACAGAGACCTAAGTCCTGATGTCTGCTTCATTGGGTTTCAACTATGTAGTTCATTAGCAATCATGACTACGATCTATTCGTTTAAGTGTTCCAGGCATCTGATCCACAGCATAGTTGTGAATAAACATTCAGCACCTGCAGGTAGAATAGTATCAAGATCACGGTTACTGCTTCAGTGACTGACTTCAAGCGCTGCAAAATAAATATTAAATGGGCATACGAAACAACCAAACAACCTCACAATTAGAAATTGATTTCTCTTCCCAAGCTCCTTGAATACACCCATTTCAACGAACAAAATATACAATAGAATACAACGCTCTCTCATGCTTCACTGTGAAGTATTCACAGTCCTTATGCTGAACGATAGGTGCCTTGCTTAATCCATATTCAGCTGCAAACCCTTACAGCCTGAAGTTCGAGGGAACACATGTTTTCCCCGTGTAAGGTTTGGGAACATATGTTTTCCCTGTGTAAGGTCTGGGTTTTTACTAAACACCTTCCAAGCCAGATGCTCACCCAGTGTTGAGAAAGTTTAAGGCTAGGAAAGAGGACTTTACCTCAGCTATGGGCTCACACCAATGTTTCATATCCACAACATCTAAACATGTCTCCCAATTAATAACTTAAACATGCCTCCCAATTAATAACTACATGAGAGTCCCCCAAACAGAAAGAGAGGGTAAGTTCAAAGAAGCCCCAAAAAACAAAAAAGACCAAAGGGCCATTAGTTTTGCCTGAGTATTGGTGCTGACAACACAGCCTAGTTTGGACAGAAAATAATGAGAGGGGCTGATATAAAATGTGAATCCAAAACCACCAACATTTGAAGCTGCTGCACCATGGAAGAAAATATAAAGATAAGAAACATTGGGTGCTAGACCAATGTCCCGAGGAACATAATTTTTTTCTACAACAGAAAAAGAATTTACAAAATCCAATAACAAACAGTTCCCACCGTGGGCAGAAGATCATCAAAAATAAATCCAATAAATCCATTGTTGGTATTCCAAATACACCAATCATAAAAATAGGGTAAAAACAACATGCTATGAACTTTCACAGTCCAGAGATTTAAATTTTCCGAAGGATCCATCCAATTGATAACCATCCTGTGTTTGATGGCTAGATCAATCCTCGCAGCCTTGGCAAAAGAGCAAGTAATAAATAAATGATTCACGGTTTCAAGTGCTTCTTTGCATAAACAGCAGTGGTTTGGCCCTATCCATCCCCGTCTAGTTAAATTATTAAATTATTTCAAGAATTTATATTGTTTCCAGCACCAAGCCAGCTGAAACATTTAATTTTAAGTGAGAGATGCCAAAGCCACAGCTGCTTGTACTACAGCCAGATAATTTTCCAGAAAAACTGTTTGCAATAAGATCATTGACTAACTGTGCAGTACCTTCACTATTTACTTTAACCAAATAATACGATCCTCCAAATTGTTGAGTCTAATTCCTCCATGAAAAAGTCCCTTGATAAAATAAGTTCATTCCTCTTTCCAAACCCCTCCAAGCTCGAGGTCCTTTGATTTCAGTCCAACAATAAGATCCATAAGATCCATGCCCAATTTAATGCAACCTCCATCGCCAACCCTCCATCCCACCATACAGCTGATCCAAGGTAGATCGCCCTCTCTTTATCAAGCTGCCGTGGTCGTCGTCTTCGGTTTTTTTTCATCATTTTTAAAGTTTATATTAAACCAATACTTGGCTTTAAGTTTAATTTTGACAATCATATAAGTTTCCACTTTATTAGAAAGTAAGTACCAACTACAATTAATGATGGTTGTTCTTACTTGCTTGAAAGTATAGCTAAATCAATTTTCAATATAAAATTGAGTAGTTAACATTCAACATCAACCTAAGTTGCTAAAGATCACCAACTCATTCTTCAAATTCCCAACTTCACCCAAAATACAATCTACAGAAGAGAACTGCTCAATCCCATGTTTTATCCAAAACCGAACATTCTATGCTCTCAAAAAAAAATCATAACTCTAGTTACTACAGTCCCTAATACAACCCAGAATCTCTAATCATTATAGAACCGAGTGGCTAGCATTCAACATCAACCCAAGTTGCTAGAATTCACCAACACTTTATCAATACCTGCTAAAAATGCAATTGCCATGGCCCCATCAAATAAAGCACACCTCCATCCATTCTTAGGCCCAAAAGAGGACTTGGGTAAAACTGGCACTTGCATTGCCCAAACAGTTAAACTCCTAGTGCCCTTCTACAACAATCCACTTTGTACCAGCCAAGTTAGTACAAGATTGACAAACAGTTTTTGGAACCTTGGCACTATTAAGAAAGTACCCGGAAGAGAAAGCAGGTTCGGAACTGGTTTCTCTTACAAGTGCTCTGGCCGATGCATTCACAGACATCTGTAGTGACTGTTGCAGATTTCACATGAAATCATTGCAAGATTATGACATGCAATCTCTGGAATAGATATAATAGATATGCTATGAATGAATTGCCTTGCCTTTCTTATGCAATCGAACTTCAAAAATAAAATAAAATCACACAATATAGTTGTACATATAAGCATAGCTCAATGATTTGAATTGAGAAACTAAATTGACATGTATATTTAAAGTGATTTAAATCCAAGAAAGGAAAATACTGAAATGGAAATTACAGGATGGCCCATTTTATAGAAACTGATTAAAACCAATGATATCATATTATATAAAATGGAATTACATGTTTGAGCCGTCAGCTGATAGAAGGGAAACTCACGGACTGAACCCATCCATGAATACATCTCATGTAGTCTAAACTAAACTCCAGCCAAGATACAATTGGGCAAATATATTGCTCATTATTATTTAAAATGGACCCTTACAGTCATTGAAATCTCCTAGTTCAGATACAAATGCAAGCAGTCCATGTCTAAAACAATACAAGTGAAGATGTAAGAGGTTCTCTGGCATTCACCGCATCTCTGGATACAAATAAACATATTTCCAGCAAACCAGTTCCTCTCTGTAAAGTCCACAACATAATCTCTTATCGCCATTCAAGCTACAAGAGTGCTGCAGCAAAACCAATTTCTTTACCGTCCACAAGATAATCCCTTACTGCCCTTCTTGCTACCACAGAGCTACAGAGGCCTACTTCCTGCTGTCTGCTTAATTGGGTTTCAAGAATATAATTCATTAGCAATCATGACTGCGATCTAATCTTTTAAGTGTTTCAGGCATCCAATCCACAGTCATGATTGTGAATAAGCATTCAGAGATTGCGTATGCAGGTGATTGCTGCAGGTAGAATACTATCGGAATCTGTTACTGCTTCAGTGACTTCAAGGGCTGCAAAATAAATATTAAATGGCCATCCAAAACAGCCAAACAAGCTCACAGTCAGATATTGATTTCTCTTCCAAAGCTCCTTGAATACACCCATTTCAACGAACAAAATGTACAATAGAATACAACGCTCTCTCATGCTTCACTGTGAAGTATTCACGGCCCTTACGCTGAACAATAGATGGGTTGCTTAATCCATATTCGGCTGCAAACCCTTACAGCCTGAAGTTCGAGGGAACATATGTTTTCCCTGTGTAAGGTTGGGTTCTTATTAAACACCTTCCAAGCCAGATGCTCACCGAGTGTTGACAGCCCCACACCCGCCAGAATCACAAGGTGGATGACAGAGCATAAAAATTGAAAATGTAGTTTGATCAGAATTTCGCTCTTTATCCCGCAAAGAGAATCCAATTGCTACTTTGTTCTTGGATGTGCAATCCCTTTAACTTTCTATATTGGATTTGGATTCCATTCTCATTCTTTACCATTTTAAACAAATATTGAAAAGGAAAAGCTATTTGTTGGGTAACATACATTCCAAACATCAAATTTATGTAAAGCTTAGTGTTGATTTTCACTTAGCTTGGTGTTGGTTTTCACTTATAAATATACATTTATCAAAGAATTGTGAAAAAAAAATATAACTTATTGAATTCATCAAATCAATTCGCTAGAATTATTAAACATTTATGACTTATAAAGGTCAAAAACAATTCAAAGTCATTGGATCATAATCAAATCAATCCTAAATACAAATTATGTAATTTAGATATCAATCTATTCCAATTATTATTAATCAGAGCACCATTTCTATAACTCACAGTTCAACACTACTCTCTACACCACACTTAACAATCAACTCACCAATCTATTTTTAATATAGGTATTGACAGTATTTCCTATCTTGCTTTCAATTTTATTTGCTATCAAAGGATTAGATCATGCTCTTGACTATCAAAGGATTACATCATGCTCTTGATTGAGGATAAACAAAAGAAAAATGAGATGTAAGAATTAAATCAAAAGAAAAAGGATTTTCAATATGAGAAGAGAGTTGCAAGCATTGTTGCAAATGGACAACGAACAAAAGAAAGGATTTAGAGAGAAAGGGAATGGCAAGAAATAGAGTAGCAAAAAACACTAGCAAGGACATAAACTTTGATAGGAGCAAGAAAGGATGTAGGAGCTTGAAAAGAGGATAAGGTTTAGCAATTTATGATCACATGGTAGAGAATGGATAATTTTTCCAAGATATGATAAAAATTTAAATTTGTAGCAATCATTCATTTGCAACAGTTCCCCCCTTGTTTCAAATTAGTTTAGGGGCCATTCCCTTATGTTCCTTTGCAACAAATCCAATTCTTCCAAAGGTATGAGCAACGTGAAAACTATAGTTTTCTTCTATCACCTTGGATGCAAGTAAAACTAACTCCAATCTTGGATCAAGAAAATGTCCAAAGCTCAAATTACTTAGAACAAGCCGCAATATAGGAAATCAACATATTCAAGTAATGAATATATTCATCCTCCCAACTTATTAATAAATTTTATGTTTAGACTAGCCACATGCAATGTGGATTTTGTTACATAGATAGGTTTTGTATATTTCTAGTTTTCCTAATTTTGGATATAAATCCTTTATTAGTATGTATGCATTCCTAATCTATAATATCATCTTAATATCTTATTCCTTGATCCTACTTTCCTTTTCAATTCAAGGAACTGCATTCAAACACTATCAATCTAAATGGAAGTTTGGTTTTTTATATTTCAAACATGCAATTCACATTTCAATCCAATGCATACATCCAATGTCGATATCCATGCACAATGAAGCTATATAGAAAATTGCAATTCTAGGTTGGGGCTAACATGAAGGGATTGCAAGAAGTCTCCATGAATAATATGAGATATAGCTCAAGCAAAGTAGTTCACATGACAAACATTCGCTATTTAGGAACATGCTTAAGACATTCTTAATAAGTCTTAGCAATAGTAGGTAAAAAATTAACATGGATGCCCCCAATTCCAAATTAGGTAAAAAGCAATTCCTACAATGAATGCTAGTTGGCATACAATAGCTTCAGGGCACTTTGAAGATTTCTTATCAACTGTAAAAACATAGAGTTAAAAGTATAAGACTTGTCATTTGTAAGGCTACAAAGAAAGAATGTTTACTCAAGATGGAAATCAAGACACCTAGTTCTCTCCATTCTAAAGATGATGCGAAATTGTTTTGGCAAAAACGATGTGATGTACCCACTATCCAAAAGAGGGGTCACTGATAAAAATTTTGATTTAGAATTTAGACTTGATGATATTCACACTAATTCACCTACACAAAGTTGCTAAACAAATGTAAGATTCTTGCCACATAAGTCACCTTAAAGAGTGGCACCATTACTCAAACACAAAATGGTAAGCTAGATTATCCAACAATTACAAAGTTGCATCATTACTCATGATGCTACACTCTATTATAGGAAAACTAAAGATAATTGCAGTTATGGTATGGAACTAACATTAAGGGATTGCACAGATATAAATCTATCCATAAGTAACACCAAATAGATCTCAAACAAAGAAATCCACAAAATAGTTGTTCATTATCTAGGACAAGTTCATTACATTCTTAAAAAGTTTAAGCAAAAGTAGAAAGAAAGATACCATGAACATGATCAATGCTAAGTTAAGGACAAAGCAATTCCTATAATGAATTAAAGCTCTCTACAATGAGTAAGTTAAGGAAATAAGAAGATGAAAATTTGTCTTAACTAAAAAATAGATGTGCCCATTATCCAAAATAGGAGTCATAAAAAATTATCTTTATAATTAAATGACCCTATATACTTTGATGCTAATGTAATTCCACAGGGTTGCTAACAAAATGAAATTCCCTTTCCAAGAAAATTACAAGAAAGAATTGCATCATTATTCATGCACAAAATGGTTTGTTAGATTATGCAACAATTATAGACTTGTGTTATTACTCACAATGCCAAAATATATGCATGGAATATATAAAGGAAATTTCCATTCTAATGTGGGACTTATGTTAAGGGATTGCAAAATAAATAAATTTGACGATGAGCAACACCAAGTAGATATTATTCGAGCTTGCATGGGTGTGTCTCATTGGCGATTCACTTGATATGAAGTCACATGTTGTAAAGGAGGTCGCGAGTTCAAATCACACCTGGGCTTACATGTGTACCATTCTCGCAGGTTGTTGTGGGGCACCTAGGGGTATAGTGGTAGCGGGAATGGATCCATGGACCTCGTGTCACATGAGTATCATCCGAGTCCCCAGTTTTCGGTTCCCCTAGTCACAAAAAAACGTAGATATTATTCAAAGCAGCTCATAAAGAAAATCTATGTTGTTTAAGAACATGCTGAAAAAATTCTTAAGAAGTTTTATCAAAAGTATAAAGATATATGCATGAACATTTCCAATTCGAAGTTGAGGACAACGGTGGGACAAAGCAATTCCATAATAAATGCAAGTTATCTAAAAGTAGTATCAAGGAACAAGGTGATTCGAAATTGCCTTGGAAAAAATATATTATGTACCCACTATCCAACACATGGTTCATGATTAAAAAATATCCCTTTTGGAATTTAGACTAGATGAACCAAACGCTTAAATAAAAGCCAAAACTAGTCATTCCATTATCAAGCAACTACATAGATATATATCCCATGCAAGTTTAATGCAGGTAGGAATACATCTTATAGTGTCTCACCTACAAACGAAACCCAATCCCTCAGAAAGATTGAAAATCACCCAATCGTCTACAAGCAAATGCGGTAAGCACAATGGATACAACTATAGAGGGAAGAACACATGCATGATGTATTTGATCCCATGAAAATGTATGCAAACCCAAACCCTAACACAAAATCTACCTAAATCTATAAAGAATGGGAAAATATATTTTGATAGTTAATTTATGTGTTTAAAAACACAATGAGGGTCATTAGCTTTGTAGGAATAATTTCCTACATCTAGTAAAAGTTCCTATGTTGCAACCATATCATCCTTCATCAATGTAATCTAGTATGATTTTTTTGCTCTATGAATAATTCCTCCACAATTTCCCTAAAATAACAAACACATGAAACAATAAATTAGATAAAGATAATGGGAACATAAGAATATAGGGGGGAATATCATTAAAACCAGATTACATCATTAAATTACCTTTGTCCAGTGTAGTTCTTGGTTATAAGAAACTACAAAATCCATGAAATTCAATTTTTACTCCATCACATAATGTCAAATCCCATCTCCATGGTATTCGTGGGTTCCTCACAATAATGTATCTATATATGTGCATGTTTCCTATACTTATGCCTTTCCCATGCCTAGGTTATTTGGATCTCCAACTCGATCTCCAATGGAATATGTGATCTTCCTCGTGGATTGGAAGAGATGCTTACTCATTTTCTTCCAATCCTTACTTTTGCACCAATGTTTTTATCACTGCTACAACTAGAAATATATGACAAAATATTATCCACAATTAAAGCTTTCTCTATAAAAGGGAAACCTGGAGATTGTAGATATCTCTTCAATATCTCTCTAGGTACATAGAGTTTCATGTTTGAAATCAAAGTTTCCAAGAAGAAAAGTATTGCTATCTAATGAAAGTTGTTGTAGTAAGCACATTTACAATCTATTGAATTGAAATGAAAGCTAAAAGTAATCCAAGTTTAATAGTTAGTTTTGAATCAGATTACTCATGGAGGTGCAATAGAAGACCTTAGCTTATAACCATAGAGGTCTAGTTGCAAAGGCCTGTTGGAGACAATTACCATCATACACACTCTTTTTGGTCAAATTGGCCTAGTTAAACCACTATCCTAAGTATAATTGACATTAATTGACATCAGTGGAGCATTAATTGACATCATCCAGTCACACCCACGCCTACCTACAGTCAAGGAGGCTAACTTAGCCTTCTCCTATAGTCAAGGAGGCTAACTAGAGCACTCCGGGGGTGATCTGAGTGATATTAATGCACCTAATTGCTAACGGGTGGTTACAATCAGTCCAACCAATCAGTTAAGGAACCTCCTCTCATTAAATATATTAATTAATGATTATTTATTATTATTTAATGATCTGGAGTCAACAGGGGTGCCTCCACCAACTTCTAATGATCAGTTCAACTTCAGTTAACCTCATCGGGGTTCATTAAATTCACGGAGCACTAGCACTTGATGGTTGGCTTGCTATGACATGTGTTTGATCTCCTTCAGTTGAGATTCAGTCATTTATTGTACTTCGACTTCAGTTAGGGTTTGGTGAGTCAATTAGGGTTTTGGTCAAGTGGTTAATTGAGTGTGAACCCATGGTTGGGAGTTAGTTAAGCTAGACTCACTCATTGAATTCGAATTGCCTCCTTAGGTATTCGAATTCCTCATGGATTCAAGCTATTGTTTGACATTGGTATTGTAACCATTCATTGTTTATTAAATATACAGAGAGGAAACCAATTCTGATTAACACCATTTCATGAGTATTTGTTGATTATTCTTTGATGAGATTGATTCTTTGTTCCTAGATCAATGTGCAAGATTAATATGGTATCAAAGCATACGACGAGATGAAGATCTATCTCTCAAAAACAAGCTTTTTGACAGATTTCTCCATGAAAAGTGAGCAATAGCTCAAAATTCCAGCACTGCACCAGAAGCCAAGGCTTACCACTCAATATCCCAAGTAAAGAACTTGTTGATCAAGATTTCTTGATTGGCTATGCTGGGTGTGATGAAATCCTAGAATGTGCAGGCTGTCTGACCTTATTTTGCCCTTTCTATTTTTATTTTCAGGTTTCTACAGGTGAAGCATTCGCTACAGCATATCCAGATGGCCTCCTCAGTAGATCTCTTGACTCCATACAATTTCCACTCCTGGAAAAATAAAATGGAGATTTAGTTGTGCTTCAAAGGACTCCATAGAGTCGCCATGGACACTGAAGTTGAGCCTGGATCCACCATATAAAAATCAAGATTCTTGAACAAGAAGGATGAAGCCTTCGGTTTCTTGTGCCTCTCTATTTTCGAAGACCTTCTCTTCCATCTTATGGATCTGAAGACACTGAAAGAAATATGGGACAAATTGGAATCTCTATACGGAAAGCATGATGACTTGAGAGTTTACCAACTCGAAAATGAACTCATGTCTCTCCAACCTTCCAATTTCGAGACTCTGAATGATTTCTTTACAAAGTTCAAGCATACTATTTTACTCTTGAAGCAATGCAAAGTGGAGAAGGAGGATGATCAGCTCATCCTTGCCATCCTCTCCAAACTCAGGGCTGATTATTCAATTTTTGTTTCTACATTCCGTGCGGGGAAGCTCACAACCCCCGGATGGAAGATGCCTACACTCAATGCCTTCATTGAGTCCTTAACTAATGAACATGACAAGCTTGTCCAGATGGGGATCATCCGATCTTCCCATGATCAAGCCCTCCATGTCTCGGGGCCCAAAGATCTGAAGGGTAAAGGAAAGTAGCAGAAAAATCAGAAAACTAAATTTGATGCTCCCAAGCCTAGAGTTGAAAACCAGCAGCATGATGAATCTTCTGGCTCAAGGAAGAACAAAGGAAAATGGCATAATGGGAAAGAAAAAGTCAGGTGTTCTTACTGCAGGAAGGTTTTTCACCCTGAACATGCCTGCATGAAGAAAAAGCTTGATGAATCAACCTCTCTCCTTGAGAGGAATCACATCAATCTTCCGGAGAGCTTTCGAAGGAGAGATCACCAAGATCGGGAACCACAACATGAGAAAGGTCATGCCCTCATGGCAAGCACTTCGAAATCCAAAGCACTGCTGATTGACAGTGGAGCTTCAAATCACATGATGGCTGAAAAAGACTCCTTTTCATCCTTGGAGATCGGCAAATCCATCCCCATCCACATGGGAGATGACTCCACCATCATTTCCGAAGGACAATGTACTGTAGATCTAGAAAATGGTTTTTTTTCTAATGTTTTGTATGTACCATCTCTAGCTGCAAATATCCTTAGTGTCTATCAGATGACACATACAGGAATGCCTAAGAGAGTCTCTTTCAACCCAAATGATGTTGAGATAACAGAAATTGCATCTGGGAAACTCATTTCAAAAGGCCTTGCAAATCATCATGCAAAAGCCTATGAGTTCTCTCACTTTGTTGCGGATGCAAAGCCCACTGCTTTGCTAACTCATGGAAATGAGGTTAGTAGGCTGTGGCATGAGAGGTTTGGCCATCTTAATTTCAAATATTTGCATCAATTACAGAAAAACACCATGGTTGAAGGCCTCCCAGTCATCAAGGAAACCACGGGAGTCTGCAAGGGCTGTGTGATTGGAAAACACCCTGAGCACAAGTTCAATTGGGGGAAGGCAAATTGAGCTACAAGCATATTGGAGCTGATACATTCTAATATCAGCGGTCCGATGCCTGTCACATCCATGAATGGATCAAGGTACCTCCTTAATTTTATTGATGATTTTTCAAGGTATACATGGGTTTTCTTTCTCAAAAAGAAATCAGAAGTATGTGAAATTTTTTTCGGAATTGAAGGCCTTGATCGAAAATGCCTCTGGGCTTAAGATCAAGATCTTGAGATCTGATAATGGAGAGGAGTATGTCAGTAATGAGTTGCTGTACATATGCTCCCAAAGTGGTATTCAGGTCCAGCATTCAATTCCCCACACTCCCCAGCAGAACGGAGTAGCGAAAAGGAAGAACCGGTCTCTCAAGGAGATGACCACATGTATGTTGGAGTCAAAGAAGCTTGCTGCAAATTTGTGGGCTGAAGCCATGCATGCTGCAACATACATTCAGAATAGGGTGCCACATTCATATGTGAAAGGAAAGACTCCTTTCGAAGCATACTTCGGACACAAGCCAGATGTGTCGAACCTACGGGTGTTTGGGTCCACTGCATGGGCCCGGATTCCGCTTGATAAAAGAAGGGCTTTGCAACCGCAAAGCATAGAATGTCTGTTTATTGGGTATCTTGATGAATCTAAAGGATTCAAGCTTCTAGATATCAAGACCAAACAGATCATCACTGAGAGAAGTGTCAAGTTCGATGAGCCTCTTCAGAAGGTGGAACTAGTGAAGGAGAAAACTGCTGAATTTCCTTCCTATTCTACTGAGTATTTGGATGATAAAATTGGGGGTGATGACCCTAATTTGGATCCTCTGATTTCTGAAATCAGTGTGCAGCAATCATTAGATGTTGAATCAGAACCTGAAGTGCAAAATCATCTTCCTACATGGGCCCAACAGACACTCTCCTCCGCAGGAGACGACATTGAAAATCTGGATGATCCAAGGAGAACCCGGTCTGATTTCCAAAGAGCAGGTATTGCGCTTTCTTGTTCTGATAATTTGCTGTCCGAAACTTGCTATTTGATGATTAGTTCAGATCCAAAATCCTACTACCATGCTCAGAATGATCTGAGATGGCAAGTTGCCATGGATGAAGAGATGAATTCTCTTCAGAAAAACACTACTTGGGAGCTAGTTTCTCTTCCTCTAGGAAGGAAATTGGTTCAATTCAAGTGGGTGTTTCAAACAAAGGTTGCTGCTGATGGAAGCATCTGCAAATATAAGGCAATGCTGGTAGCAAAAGGTTTCTCTCAGGTCCAAGGAGTGGACTACCATGAGACCTTTGCATCAGTTGCAAAAATGGACTCCATCCGCCTTGTTTTGGCTATTTCAGCATCCAAGCACTGGGAGGTGCATCGCATGGATGTTAAGTAAGCCTATCTGCATGGAGATATTCATGAGGAGATATACATGAAGCA
Organism: Pseudotsuga menziesii; assembly: GCA_001517045.1. NCBI lineage: Eukaryota > Viridiplantae > Streptophyta > Pinopsida > Pinales > Pinaceae > Pseudotsuga > Pseudotsuga menziesii. The sequence continues at coordinate 227,846 of LPNX011010448.1, forward strand.
TCCTGAGGGCTACATCACTGATCCATCTTTGGTTTGCAAGCTAAAGAAGTCACTATACGGGTTAAAACAGGCTCCAAGAGAGTGGTATTCCAAGATGGATGCCTTCCTTCTCTCGCAAAACTTTCAGAGATGTAGATCAGATCCAAATGTGTATTTACAGCAGCATGATGGTCATCTAATTATCATTGTTTTATATGTTGATGACTTACTGATCACAGGTAGCACAGTTGCCTCCATTTCAGCCATCAAAACTACTCTCCACAATGCCTTTGAAATGAGTGATTTGGGGCCTCTAAAACAATTTTTGGGGCTCGAAATCGAGCAAAATTCTGATGGGATTATGGTCACTCAGTCCAAATACATTTTAGACCTGTTAGTCAAGTGTAACATGGCTAAATGTAGGCATGCACCATTCCCTTTCCTTTCAAGGATCGGCCTTGAAGAAGGAAAACACTGCACCTCCCATGGACTACACTATCTATCGACAGCTGATTGATAGCTTGTTGTACTTGACACATTCTAGGCCTAATATTTGTTATGCTGTGAATGCTGTGTCAAGATACATGTAGCAGCCTCGTGATCTTCATTGGAAGGCAACTAAGAGGATCCTCCATTATATTCAGGGAACCATGACCTACAACATTCACTATGCTGCAGACTCCGAGCTAGAGCTGGTTGGATACACAGATTCCGATTAGGCGGGTGATTCTATTGGTCGAAAGTCAACTTCCGGATATGTATTCATGTTTGGTGGTGGCCCTATTTTCTGGTCAAGCAAAAAGCAGGCTGCCATAGCACTATCTTCAGCAGAGGCTGAGTATCGAGGAGCGGTGAATGCTTGCATTCAAGCAGTTTGGTTGCAAGGCATTCTTTCAGAGTTTGATCTTGGTACTAATTTGTACACTGTCCTATTTTGTGACAACTAGAGTGCTATTAAGATATCCACGGATCCAGTTACCAGGCATAGGACCAAGCATGTAGAGATTCACATGCACTACATCAGGGAGCTAGTGCATGACAGGACCATCATTCTGCAATACTGCCCGACTGATGAACAGATTGCAGACATCTTCACCAAGAGATTTTCAGAAAAGAAGTTCACTTGCCTCCATTAACTGTTGGGGGTGAGTTCATTAGGGTGATCCAGACTACTTTCAGTGTTCAGCTTGAGGGGGAGGTTTTCCCATTGGGTTTTCTCTCTTTACCTCACTTAGTTTGTTTTGAGCATTGTTTCAGTTTCACCATTGTACAAGGTGACCTATGGCCTTAGTTGCCGAGGCCCTAGCATTTTTATGCATTTATGTTTTCTAACTCTTCCTGAGTATAGCTTAAGGGGGGGTGTTGGAGACATTTACCATCATACACACTCTTTTTGGTCAAATTGGCCTAGTTAAACCACTATCCTAAGTATAATTGATATTAATTGACATCAGTGGAGCATTAATTGCCATCATCCAGTCACACCCACGCCTACTTACAGTCAAGGAGGCTAACTGGAGCACTCCGAGGGTGATCTGAGTGATATTAATGCACCTAATTGCAAACTGGTGGTTACAATCAGTCCAACCAGTCAGTTAAGGTGCCTCCTCTCATTAAATATATTAATTAATGATTATGTATTATTATTTAATGATCTGGAGTCAACAGGGGCGCCTCCACCATCTTCTGATGATCAGTTCAACTACAGTTAACCTCATCGGGGTTCATTGAAGTCATGGAGCACTAGCACTTGATGGTTGGCTTGCTATGACATGTGTTTGATCTCCTTCAGTTGAGATTCAGTCATTTATTGCACTCCGACTTCAATTAGGGTTTGGTGAGTCAATTAGGGTTTTGGTCAAGTGGTTAACTGAGTGTGAACCCATGGTTGAGAGTTAGTTAAGCTAGACTCACTCATTTAATTTGAATTGCCTCCTTAGGTATTCGAATTCCTCATGGATTCAAGCTATTGCTTGACATTGGTATTGTAACCATTCATTGTTTACTAAATACACAGAGAGGAAACCAAATCCAATTAACACCACTTCATGAGTATTTGTTGATTATACTTTGATGAGATTGATTCTTTGTTCCTAGATCAATGTGCAAGATTAATAAGGTCGACTGCAAAAATGGATTTATTTATAATAGATTTTGCACTTGGGACTATATCTATTGTGGGTGAATAAAATTTGGCTTAAGCTATTCGAGTAGCAGCTTCCTAACTAGCACCATCTCTCTAGCAACAAACCGAGCATGTGTAACACCTCTCATTATAAGTGATCCCTTTCGTAATGATTGCGTGAAAGTTTAATTGAAAATATGGTTATACCATAGGTCAAACAATATGGATGAGGGAAAGGTTGGGCGGGGAGGAAATATCCTTACTATGTTATATATCCATTTTGTAATCCTTTCCCCAACTTTTAGACCTTGAATGGATGAATTGGATCTCTAATTACACCTACGAGGAAATATCCTTACTATGTTATCCACCCATCGACGAATTTAAATAAACTATTTGAAGAGGTGACCCAAATGAAACAATGAATTTTGCACCAATGCCAGGTTCCACTAATAGATGCAGTAAGGTTGTAAGCAACAATGTGGAAAGGAGAACATGGAATTTGAATCTATGGCATAATCAATATCTAATTGAAATATGCTTATATGGGTAGATGTCAAACCATCTAATTTTCCTGGAGAAGCACATGTTTTTTGTAGCATTGCTACATTAAATTCTAGTTCTCCCCAGCTCAAATTTTGACTACTAGTACATTCAACACATGGACTGTTTAAGGAGCAACACTGTAATGGATAGAAAACCATTTACATATTCAATAAGCAGTGACTTGAATGGAGATGAAGTAAAGAGTACCTAGAATGTACCATTAGAAGAACAAATGTGAAATGCATAACATTCAAAAAACACAAGATGGGGTTTGTTTTTTCTATAAAATATTGATTTAGGGAACTTGTTAATTTCCCTCCATTTCCATGTGTGCCCTTAAACATATCGTGATTTTATCTAAGAGCATGAGTTAGAAGCAATGCAAGAATTCCAACTTCTTTTGGCCATAATTCCACCTATATCTCATAATCATATCATTCTTAGTTGATGGGAATCCTTTGCAATGCCTCTTCTTAGAAATACAATATGTGATGTCTTATAAATTGTTTTTATTTATTATTATTAACTTTCATTTTCTTTTATAACTATGAACATATCTTTATACTATTTTCTTAGGTAATGAGTGAATGTTAACATTTATTTCCAAGTATTTTGGTTAATTATATATATATATATATATATATTATTGAACAAAACTGCATTTTTTGGGGTCTTGGAATGGATTTTTTTTCCATCATACTCATTACTGGCATGCTTTCAAGATCTGGTCAATTTATTCATGTAATCGCAAAGGTGGTAGGAGCAGTTCGTGATGTTGAGTGAGATCTTAGTGTGATTCGATCACATCTTTATGCCCTTACATTTAAGCCACTTCTACGATGATAGCCTCATCCCAAGACTTGAAGGGCATAAGTATTTAGGGACTGGGACGATATATTGCTAACGTGACAGCCTACAATTCCCAAGGCAGAAGTCCCAAATGTGGATATGTCTAGATTTTTATGGCGAAAATTAATCAGTTTGTTTTCCAGGATATAATGCGATGGCGGACGTACAACAGGTCGTTGGATCTTAGGCTGTTTGATATTCAACTGCCTGCTGCGCAACAACCATCACATTAAAGCCTAGGAAACAAGCTAGTTATTAATCATCCTATTCTACATTAATGGGACCCATTGTTGTTTTAAAGATATCAAATTGTCACATTGTTTTTAAATTAATGTAATGCTTACTAGTACGATACAGTGATGACGATGGTCGCTATTCTTTACTTCTATTTTCAATCAATTTGTAAGCTTTCTTCACTTTAAAACCAAACGATTGGTTCAATGGACCGCTGTATAACTTGTCTTTGTAGCGATCTTTTTTCTGTAAATGAAATCACATTCTAAGCTAGGAATCCATTAACATGGTTTGAGATTCTAATATACATTATTTGTTTGAGTTCATACCCTTTACACATCTTTCTCACCAATAAGCTATCTCACCAAGTATAAACCTTATTTTATTGCTCATGAATATTGGTCAAATGTCATTAAACCTTGTTATTGTATTTTAGCTTGTATCCCATTTTGTTTTGTATTTATGACTTTATGATTTGACTATTCTGATATGATTTTATTTCATGAAACAACGCAATCCCAGTAAAAAACAGTCTATGTTTTTCTTGAACAATGACTTTACCTTTGTGCTTACTTTTCACTAAGGAGTTGTTTTTTAGTTAATAAAAAACAAACACTAAAGGTAGGTACTTGTTTCTATGCAATTGTTCTTGCTTAGATTGTGTATTGAAATTAGACATACAAGGTGTTTAATAGTAGTGAAATTAGATACGGTGTTTTAGTAGTATTGAAATTTGATGTTGAACAAATTTCTTTCCAATATATTTTGATATAGATTTATATAACATGACTCCAAAAAGAAAGAACAAGTATATTCATAAACATACATATTCATCATTTAATTAATCAATTATTATGTTCATGCAATAACTAAGAAAAAAATATTACGGAAAATCTTAAAGATTAATAATTTGACAAATGTCACTAATTTTTAAATTCACAGCCATAAAAACGTATAATGATATTTATGTAAATATATTCATTTTTACAAAGATTATTTGTGAGCTAAATTTTACCTTTAATTTTTTTTTGCATCTCTTTGAATCCCAATGGATTAAAAATGAACAAATTTAACAATATCAAAGACAAATTTTGCTTTGCCAAAAAATAAAAAATAAAAATCTAAGTTGTCAGGAAACTTAGGTTCGGGGATAGGAACAAAGATGGAGACGAAGACACAACCCTTTGAAATAGGGAACTTGGGTATGTTGAGGTACTGTAAACACACACACACACAAACACGCCACTTTTTATAATTATAAATTATAATATATATGAAATTCAAATCATTTTCATTATTTAGCAAGTAACACACTATAAAGTCTAACATACTATGTTAAAGTTACTAACTAAATAGTAAAACTTGCTCATTGCATCAAAGTTCACTGATATAATAATAATAAAAATAATGATAATCTATTTTTAAGGTCACGGTGAATCTAAATGGCACCAATTTGGTGTATGAGACCCCCTTGTTTGTGGCACAAGGGAACCCCCTCTGCATAACAATATAACTGTTAAAGTCTACAGAGTTGTACATACCTTACCCACATATGTATTTAAACCCATGACATCCTAGTAGGAAACACATTTTCCTAACCGTTAGGCCCACTCAGGTTGTACCTATGAATCGTAAAGTGCAAATTACATATGAATCACAAATCTGAACATGATAAACCAAGTGTATTTTTTTCGTTTTTGGGACAGATATGCATGTGGAATAGTCTTCAAGCATCCCCAACAATGTTATGAGAATGAACTGGTCAAGCTCAAAAATTTAAACAGGATCGAAACTAGAAAAAAAACAGACTAAAAAACCGATCAACCAAAATTATATAAACTATTCAAACTTTGGAAAAAAACAGATATATTCATGTGCATCCATATTAATCCAAACCATTATACACAAATCTGCAAAGTTTCTCATCTATAGTGCAAGGGTGAATATAACTAAAATATCATTGAGTACAATCCATATCTGACCCAAAATACATAAATAAAGATGCTCTAAATGGCCTCTAGAGTCCAAAAACCTTCATGCTGCAACAAACAATTACGTGCTATCAAAATCATCACCTATATTGGGATCCTGTCCATCACTAACACCATGTTCCCCCTCCTCTAGGCTCTAGCCCTCTCATGTACCTCAAATATTGAAGTTGATCCTCCAAGGACATTAGTCAACACCCTACAATTTTGATGAAAGTTCCTAATTCAAGCATTAAAATAAGGTACAAAAATATTCCCATGCTTAATAAGTGATTTCTCTTAAGTGAAGGGTACATTTTTATTAAGGGCGTGACATAGGAGTTCAACAATTAGCACCACCAACATCAAGGCACATAGAGATGTTAATGTGTTTAATTAAATACTAATCCCACCCTCATACATGATAGAATCCAATGGAAGTGTTGCAATTCTAAAATCCCGTAAACTGATAAGTCTATTGAAGTTTGAATGTGATAATAAATTCTACTTTTTGCATATGAATTCCAATGAAGTTGGAATCATTCTCAAACATATTGAAACAATTAACGATAATGCTACAAATTTAAGTAAAAGGATAGAGAATGAAAGATAAGGAGGATGCTACTTTTGCTTCAAGAATTTAATATTATCGAATAATATTGGTCCTCAAGTATCCCCAACGTTAGGGTAACCCATATCCTCTGCAATCAACATCCATCGATTTCATTACAGATGTCTCGGGTTCGCGAGTGGAATACTCGGTTCCCAAACCCAAGATGTGGGATGTGAACCCAGGGCGGGGTTTGGGTATCCATGCTACCTAGAAATAAATGGAGCATTTTTCAAGTTTTTAATTCACTCCATTCGAAACATATATATGGATGAAATCATTTGTAAAGGAAATCTATTTACCCCAAAAGTGTTTTTAAGTGATGTTGTATTCCTAAAGCATAAGAATCATTTGAAACCCGTCTATGTACTAAATTATTTGTAAAACCACCTTAAAATTGTTATTTACATGTTGTTTCCATAGTAGCATAATTGGGTTGTATTGATATTTTGTGTATGGAAATTCAGAACAAATTTGAATTCATCGAATATAAGGTGTAGGTGTAATATGGATACATAATCTTACTACTAGTAGAAAATTAAATTTTGAAAATAAATTAAAAAAAACAAACTTTAATTATTTAAACACTATAAACATAGAAATAACATTCAATTTCATACCTTTGATTAGAATAATTATTTCATACTTTATTATTAAACTAATTATTAATAACTAGTTGTTGTCTCTCACACTCTCCATATTCTAGGTTGTTGAGATTTTATATTTTGGTTTTTTAAATATATGCTTAATTTTATTACATAAATGTCTATGTACACATTTAGGGTATATTTGTGAATATTTGATTACAAGTATTATATACTAAAGTTGTCTACTTTCGTATTTTATACGTACTGTATTTTTTCATTATGTATTTTTTGCATCAAATTGTACCAGTATCAGTATTTGTATTTGTACTTGAATTATGCTAGTATGCTTGTTTTATTGAGATTTAGTCACCTTTGATATCATATCCCATATTGCTAGGATTAAGTAATATTTGATATCAAACCTGTCTTGTAAGATTGAATCGCAAAAGAGTCATCCTTTAAATATTTTATAAGTAGGAATACCATTTATAAAACCACCTTAAAACTGTAAAACTTCCTTGCACAATATTTATCGATGGGATTTAATCGTCTTTGATGTTCCATCCCATCTCATTAGAATTTAATTGTCTTTGATATTACTAGCAACAACCATATTAATAAGATTAATATGTTTGGAATATGCCAAGAGGAATATATCACCAGTGAAGTTAATTTAATAGTTGCATCATGATTGGAGTTAACCTAAATTTAATAGTTGTATCATGATTGGAGTTAACCTAATAGTTAATCTAATAGTTATCCAATATAATTGTGATTAGAGTTAAAGTTAATCTAATAGTTATCCAATATAATTGTGATTAGAGTTAAAGTTAAGCTAATAGTTGTAGAATCATTGGATTTAAACTAATAATTGTATCTAATAGTTCATTTAAAAGTTACTATATCAACCATTTCAGTTCAATTAAAATTTGTGATTGGAGTTGAAGTTAAGTTAAAGTTGTATCATCATTGGACTTAACCTAATAGTTATAATTTTTTTTCCTAAAGAATGTGTCACTTACTTGTATCTAATAGTTAATCTAACATGAAAACCACTTAAGCTGTGGTTGTTAAGCTCATAGTTGAAGTTAAGTTCATAGTTGTATCATCATGTTGGAGTTAAGCTAATAGTTGTATTTAATAGTTAATTTAAAAGTTAATATAAATCTATTGTAGTTAATAAAAGAGCTTCGAGTTATCTTGACTTCTAGCTTCCAAATGGAGTTGGGCTAAGCCTTATGCATATTAACTGGACTCCCAATTGGTAGGTGGAGTTCGATTGTCACATCAGTTGCACATTACCATGCCACTAAGTGCAATTATCAGATGAGTTAAGAGGAATTTATTAGGATTTCAAAGGATTTTATTAGGAATTATACTATCACACAAACTGCACTTTACTTCAACTCCCAACTGTAAAATGCAGTTTGACTAATTAACTCGACTTCAAGCTACTAGATGGAGTTCAACTATCACATGGACTACACATTGCCATGCCATTTAGTTCAGTTATCACATGAGCTATTTTTTATTTTTTTATAGTTGTTTATAAGGAGTTCGATCGAATAATAGTTAATTTAAAAGTTAATATAAATCTATTGTGGTTAATAAAATATCTCTGAGTTATCCTGACTAAGCCTTATGCACATTAACGAAACTCCCAGTTGGTAGGTGGAGTTCGAGTGTCACATGAGTTGCACAATACCATGCTACTAAGTGTAGTTACCACAAGAGTTCAGAGGAATTTATTAGGAGTTCAAACTATTTTATTAGGAGTTCATCTCTTACATGATTGCACATTAGCTAGACTCTTAGATTCCAAATGCAGTTGGACGAAGACGTAAGTAATTAGAGTTGAAGTTAAGCTAATAGTTGTAGAATCTTTGGAGTTAAGCTAATATAAATCTATTGTATTTAATAAAAGAGCTATGAGTTATCGCGACTTCTAGCTTCCAAATGGAGTTCGACTAAGCCTTATGCACATTAAGTGGAATCCCAATTGGTAGGTGGAGTTCGAGTGTCACATGAGTTCCACAATACCATGCCACTAAGTGCAGTTATCACATGAGTTCATAGGAATTTATTAAGAGTTTGAACTTATTTATTTGGAGTTCGACTCTTACATGACTACACATTAGCTAGACTCCTAGATGCCAAATGCACTTGGACTAAGCCGTAAGTAATTAGAGTTGTAGCTAAGCTAATAGTTGTGGAATCATTGGAGTTAACATAATAGTTGCATATAATAGTTAAGCCAATAGTTATCCAATATAACTTTGATTAGAGTTGAAGTTAAGCTAATAGTTCTAGACACATTTGTGTTAAGCTAATAGTTGTATCTAATAATCGATGGAGTTAAGCTAGCAGTTGTATCTAATAATTGAATAGTTGAAGATTAATTTTAATTTTTACAACTATCACTAACTCTACTTATCACATATTAATTAAATTCATTTTTATTTTTTTGAAATTATTAATTATTAATTTTGGACAACACTCATATAATCAATCTGGACAGTACACTTGTCTCATTCTCGTTTAATCTTGGACGACTATGATAGAATCAATCTAGACAGTACACTTGTCTCATTCTCGTCGGTAGATGAAAAAACATAGATGGTAGTCCACCCCAAAATTCTAACATATATACGCCTATAGGCATAATAACTTGTCTCACTTGCATTTAATCACCTTTTATATTGGTAGTTTTTTTTTCTTTTTTCTTTTTGTGTGTTCTTGCATGCTCTCAACAAATTTGCAGAAAGAAATCCATGTGGAAGCTTGTCGTGACCATAACTCCATGTTTATGCTGCCTCATATGCATTACAGTCATCCATGGGATCCGTTGATGTAGTGAGATTAGTTGTTGTCCCTTTAAATATGTAGATTTTGATAAAAATACTTTGCTCATTTAGGCCTTAGATTTACACATTTTGTTTACGCTTTGGTAATTATTCTTGGTCCTAGAAGAAACAATGCTAGGAATAGAAATCACTACAAGGACTATTGGTAATTATTCTTGGTCCTAGAAGAAACAATGTTAGGAATAGAAATCACTACAAGGACTATTGGAATCCCATGTGAGATGAATAGCTAAAAGAAATTACAAATTGAATGTCTATGCTTGAAAAGAGGTTCAACTCCAACATGCTACAATAAAAGAGGAAGAACACAAGTGTTGATTTAGTGTTTGGAGTTTGATATTGAGAATTGCATGCTAATCTTTCCATTTTAGGAATTTATGAATCTTGAATAGACATAGACCTCCAAATTGCAAGCTACAGGTTAACAATAACATACTATTCAATCAAGCGTTATTATTTCTTACATTTAGTTAATTCCATAATTAGTTTTGTAGCATTTACAGTTATATGAATGTTTAAATGCATGAGTTTTATATTTGTCACACTCTGCTAGTGCCAATTTATAGTTTTTGAGTTGTGTTGGTAACCTACAAACCTTGATTCTGCATTAATTGGTAATAGAGACACATCCAACTTTGGGTTGAGAGGTTGCAGAACCATCAGACTAATTTTTTCATGACAATTTGGTTCCATGAGTTCATTTCTTGTGCAACTGTTGGAAGGGCCTAGTTAGTTATTCAACTAAGCTTGTCGCTCTACTGACAGTCAACTAATTTACCGGCCTAGAAGTTCAACCAATATATTTGGACAATCATGTACATTTATATGTCAGTTCATATGCATAAAAATGATATTAGTTTATGTTACAATATGTCCTTCTACTGATAATATAACAAATTATTAGAATCATATCTAATCTTGTCTATTTATGCATGTATGTACCTCTTAATGTGTGTAAATGATAACTAATGAATGTAATCATGTCGACTGCAACATTGGTTCTATTGTTGGGACCTAAACCTGTACTCAAGACAACATATACAGATATGTACACATAAATGTTGACACTAGAAGACAAAAAAAAAATAAGAACCATACCAACAACTACACTAGAAGGAAACCGACTAACAATCACACAAGTAGAAGAAATATTTTTCATCGATACCCATGGTTTTTTTTGGATTTAATACCTTTTCTAATCCACAAATTCATCAAACAGACTATAGATGACACTAAGTGAATAAGATAGAGAACTGCAACACAAGCTAAAAATGGTGGTTGAACTAATTTTTACGGGTGGATCTAGAAGATTGCAGACAAATTTTGTGAAGAATAAACGTTTGAATAAAGAACATCCGTTGACGATCATGTGAAAAGGAGATTTTACAACAACCTGCATGAAATATTTTTGCTCATAGTACTATTAATCCTTCACAATTTTTTGATTCTCAAGGAGTCGGACATATCGTGGAACCTCGACCAATAGTGAATACACCTCTTTCTACTGACTAGGAAAAGAAGCAAGCCGGGTGGGAGTAATTTTTAGGGAAATGAAATCATTCATGATTAGCACCATCTCCAACCTAGAGTAATTCAAGAAGGTGACGGGGGAGATGCTTACTATGAAGTTCCAGTAAAAGAGTCACTCTAATCGGCTTGCAGAAAAAGGAGAACATAGAGATAATTAAAATTCGCATAAGATCTAGTCAAAATGTCAACACTTAAAATGACAACGAATATCCAAAAATTTGAAAGAGAAAAAAGAAGGAAAATAAGCAAACAAATATGAGAAGTTGCAAGTTCTTGTTGGTCAAAAAGGAGAGGAAAAATAAAGGAAGGCACAAGTCTGGCACTACCTAAGTTGAAGTTCAGTCAAACAGAGGAAGAAGAGGGAGTGACCAAGAATTATCTAACATTGGATGATGAGCTACATAGTGTGGTTGAAGGATTTGGAGTGCTATGTCTGTTAGAAGTATAAGACAGAGAAGAAACCAATGGAAAAAAGGTTACAATTTGTAAAACATCACCATAATCCCCTTGAAGTGCCATTGCTAGATAAATTTTATCCATTATCTTGCATATTGAACTTGGTCAAACATCAATATGGAATTGACTAGATGAAATATGCCGACTTATTAGAGTGATAATTGAGAGACCTGAGGACGAAAACTAGTTTTCCATCAATCCATGTGAAGTAGCAATTGGTATCTTCATCAAGTACTTGGACCTCATGAAAGCACCCCCCTTCCAGAGATAATTAGTGAATAAGTAGAAACATCACAATCGACAAGAGGCACAGTCGAAGAATCATGACCTTTCGAAATATTTAGGTATAAAAAAGCAAAAATCCAAACCAAGAGATAGCATTCATGATTATGTAAATTAAGCAATTACCTAGAGATATCGTTCATGATTATGTAAAAAATATTTAAAGATCTTCTTAGACATATACCATATGTGATAAATGGCCAGTTACTAGTCCAATGGTTTGTTGTACCACTACTTCTTAGAATTAGGCCACCTCTCATAATGCATGCAATTAAAACCTATGAAGAATCTCTTAGGATAGCTCAATGTATTACAACTAATTATGAATGGGTCACTCCAAGCATTGATAAAATAATGGAAGAGAGAATAAATGTGATACAAAGGTCTATTAAATACCTCATTATACAATGTTCATATTTATAGTGTAAAATTTGTTTGCATGAAGGCCACACCAAAGATAACTGAGGATTCTCATCAACCGATAGCAAGATACTAGAATGTTACATATAGAGACCTACTATGAAATTTGTGAATGTTTAACTAACCATGTACTCTATGATTTCCATCACGACTTGAAGAATAATAAAAGAAAATAGTGAATCATTTGTGAATAGTTGTCCCATAACACTTTTGAATTCCAACTAAATGCAAGAAACAAAATGAATGTCCATCACAGTCAAACAAATTACTAAAATCAACAAAACAATGGCTACAATGGTCAAGGAGGTTGCAATGGATGAAGTGGCTACCGAAACATTGGTGGCTGAAAGTGGCACAATGGAAACAACGGGGTCATTTTGTTGGTTGACCAAGAAGATCATATTGCTTCATATACTACAAAACCAACCACTTTAATCTCAACCGTCCCTTAAAAGATAAATCCTACTTAAAATTTTGTACAAAATGTGGTGTTGGGGTTCGTTCATTAGAATACTGTCCGATCGTGTTAGAAAAAAAATTGTAATAAATAGATTGTTCCCCTACTATAGAGCTACCTGAAGTACGCATAATTAAATTCCAAAATCAAGTAATCATGAGGTTAGGTTCCACAACATGGAATGACAACACCTAAGAAAATCCTATTGTAAGAGTTAGAACAAATAAAGAATTAAAGAACCCTAACGCCAAGAATAGAAATTAAATATCCAAGGAATCACTAAATCTATTTCAAGACATCGTTTGAGAAGAGTAATTACATGTAGATGTAGAAGAACATACAAATAGTTCACCATTATACTAAACAAATTATGTGACCTCGTAACTAAAGAAGTAGCACTTCGTAGGCTACTCGAGTTGCTAAGTCTTTTAAAATCCTATGAAGAGAATAACAAGAATTCAAAAGCGGTAGCCCAACTAAATCACAAAGCAAAAAATTAGAAGATCGAAACCCCTTAGTTTATCTCAAAATATCGTTCATCACTTGAACTGATGTAATCGCTCAAGTTGCATGCATGCCTCATTTCTTCATCACTTGTAGGTGAAATTGTACTTGGGTTATTTAACCTAATATTTCGTTTATTGACTTTTGTTTGATGTTCCTGCTCTCCATGTTCCATCTACAAACATATAAATAAAGTTTAATAAGTATAACTACATTTATATAGTAGAATATACATATTTGTCTAAATAAAAATACATATGAAAGAAGAGAGTGTTTCATAAATCATACACATTCTTTCAAAGCCATTCCTCATGCCATATTTCAAAATGTCTCCCATTATATCCACTCCATACTTTTTTCCCTGCATGTTTAGTATTCCATGATAAAGCATAGATATAATTAATATAAAGGTTTATTTTTGTTCCAATAACTGTAAAATGAAGGAAGTTAAACAACGTAGGTTCTTAAAAAATGTTCAATTAACCCATGATACTTAAACATATACACCTGACCCATACTTAACCCAATGTCAATCAATTCTTCAGATGGATCTTCTTTGTATGTTAGAACCTACTTGAAGACGTCCATGGATAAGTGTAAATTGATTATTTTAATATATATATATATATATATATATATATATATATATCAACAACTATGGAATCTTAAGTAAGACCAAAATCGTAAGTACCCTCAAACTTTGCGATCAACCATTTTCTTCCTTGTCATCAAGTATTATGTGTTGAATGGGTTCCATTTTGTTTTCTTTTCTACAACAAAACAATTGAAACTTAGTATTTCATGTGATATTTAATTTTGTTGTACATAAAAGAATGAATCAATGATTGCATATATGCAATGTGCATTGTTTTTGGAATGGATCATCATGCGATGCAATTATACTATCATGTGTTGGGTTTCCCCTCATTTTTCCTCTGGAATTTTCATGATCTTCTTGAAAAACAAAAAAAACAAACTAGTTTTTTTTTAATTGACATGAATATAAATATAGAAAAAAAACTAATTGGTAATATATGGGACATATTATAGGACATAATGTCTAATAATAATACTTTTTATATGATTCAAATTTGTTATTTGAAGTTTTTACTATTTCAAGTCTCACAGGTCTTATTGACCATTTATCTAGAAACACTTGTTGTAGTTTATATATAACATTATACTTCGAGTCGTTGGATTTATTTTTGTACTGTAAGTGGAAAGTACACCTATATGTTCTTTTCACTATATCCCTCAAAGTTTTGTAAGAAAAAACCCCCCTCTAATTAACTTCTCGCACCACTCAAGATGAACAACATTTACATCCTTCATAATTGTTATATTCTTAGGACAAGATTCCATTCCCTCGTTATTGGCTCCTCCATAGCATTAACAAATTTTCAAACTATCACATTACAACCTACATAACATTGTCTTTTTGTTTATGATAGTGAGGTTTCTGTATATTCTTTTGGAAGATGATTCTTCATGTATAGTACTTAGTATTTCAAATCTATTCCCCCTTCTCATTTCGATGCCATTGAGATTTTCATTTGCAACTACATTATTATTGATATGCAAAAAGTTATGCATTTGACCAATGAATCATGTCAAAATACATATTTTTTTTGTCAACTAAGTTTCACTCTTATTTACAAATGAAGAGAAATAGAATATAAATCACTCCTATTAAGAAATGGAGAGAAGTAAAATATAAATGAAATGTAAGATAACACCTTAAAACAACCCAAAATTAATAAAAAGTTACTTTAGAAAATGTATTCCCCCAGTCATGATAGCTTCTAAAGAAAGAAAAAACATAAAAAAAAAACTATCTAAAATCTATGTTAAAAGTTGAAACCTTACCAAAATCTCAAAGGAATGAATATGGTATAAAATCTATAACATGGTTAAAACATACCATATAGGAATAATTTTTTTAATTAAAAAATACATGTTAAAATAAAAATTAACTGTAGACAGTTATATTGGTCCCAATAATCTTTTGATCGTTACTAAGACTAAGCTAAAATGTTACAAAGATAAATAGAAAATAAAATAATAATTAATAATTAATAATGGTTTAGGATAATTAATGAAACATTAAATGTAAATATGGGGACATGACCCTCCATGTAAATGGCCAACCCTGTTTAAAGGTGGCCTACTCATTTGTAAATCATCCATCAAATCATTATATGCATACATTCTTTTCTTCAGCATGGAATTCGAATATGCTTCTTGAAGTCAAACAATCAGATACGGTTGTGACATTAGTATCAAAGCAGTCTTGCTCCTCGGGTGAGCTTGGATTCGTCTCATCATTCCACTATTTCGACATCTTTCATTTCCTCTCCTTGGCAGCTGGACGTTCATGCACTCTCCCATCATCGTCATCACACCTCACTCCCTCACACTTCGTTCTTCATTTCTCTCCATCGTGAACAGACACTCCCACAACTCCATCTCCTTCATGTGATTCCACTAGATCTAATACCCACAACTCTTAATCCCCTCTCTTTCATGCACCTTCTCCACCATATCAGCCATCCCGCTTAGCCTCCCATTCCTGCACTCTCTCCATTCATCTACTCTCTCTCGCATTTCCTCCCCACGCATTTCCATCTTTGATGTAGTCCTTCCATCACATCACCCCATGTGCCCATCTTTCCACTCTCCCTCCCATTAACTCTTACCGCTCATTCCACCACTGCAATCTGCATACTCCCTCGCATCGTTGATCACCACCTTCCCCTCGTCCCCCCCATGCACTATAACACCCTGGTTCTGACCCCAAGGGGGGAGGGGAATGTGTGCCTCGGTTTTGACCCCATGGTATTGAATTGTACATGATGTATATATTATGAGAATCATGGCAAGGCACTCAAGGCCAAGGCCCTACCATTGATTTGGTGTTTGTGTATAGGTGATCATGGTTGATGCCTATGGTTCATTGCGCTGGTCAAGTACAGAGCATATTTTGATATATCATGTAAATACACACTTTAATAAAATACCACAACTAGCTATGCACTGCAACGTGAAAAGAGATGGGGGCGTGATTTCACAAAGAAACAGAGAGGGATTAAACCAGCAGATGTCAGGTGAGTGATTGCGGGTCCAATCCTCACAAAACCCAGTATAATCAGTAGGGAATCCTTCATTGATTTGTCATCCAAGTCACCCGGCGGATGCGAGACGGAATGAATCCTTTTGGATAAGAAATTCTGCACTCGCTAGCTAATGTTAAATGACATGCTAGTTGAATCAGCAAAATCCCTATTGATCATCGGATTTGTGTCCCCACCATATCAACTGTGGACTCCGAACTTGATGAGGCGGATTTCACTGAAATTTTGCGCACATGAAAAGTTGGTTAGGTCGCGCTAGTTGAATCAGTGAAACTGTTGTGCACCATAGATTTGTTCAAAAGTTACCCATTCATTAGCTCGTCCACCCTAGTTCATTCCTGGTACTCGATCATTCATTTTTCATGCAAGAAATTGGTCGAGGCAGTTAATGCCATGGTCAAAGCAAGTCACGGCAGCCGATTTCATGATTGAACAAGCCTGTAGTGTGCAGAGACTATGTTCTTGCTTCTGAAGCAAGTAAAACTAGAATTTGCGTGCCCAGTTTGTCAACAGATCCTTCATCTAAACATTGCGGTCATTCCTTTCATTGACGTCTAGGAATTGTTCACTATTTGGAGTGGCAATATATTTAATAAATTTGTTTTACAGTGTGAAGCATGTGTGTTGTGTTTCCTTGTGAATGGTTGTGATTTGCACCCTGGTTTGGGTCTGAACTATATGTAATATTGAGGAGTGGAAGAGAAGAAGAATGGGATTGATAAACCTAGTGCAGAGAGGAATCTCATGAAAAGGTAAGAGTGGCTAGTAAATCCTTATTACATGCCCTGAAGAGAACTGGAAGGGAAGGCATAGGCCAAGGGATTGTGGAGCAGAGAAGGGGATGCTTCCATATGGTGGGTGTGTAGGTAATGTGGATACTAGGCTAGATAGATCTTGTGAAGGTGTCCCTAGCTCTTGAATGAGAAAACAGCTTAGTCATTCTACCTTTCCACTGCCTTAGTAACCTGATAAACCCAAAGGAGATTGGCGTGGCTGACAACCTATGAAACCCAATTATACATTGACTTGGCTGGGTAGACCTGATAAACCCAATTGGATATTGTCTTGGCTATGTCTTGTTGGGTTTTCGACAGGTGTAATCCTTTGCTAGACAACCTAAGAAACCCACTGTGAATGATGGCTTGGATGAGTTCCTGATAAACCCATATATTGGATTGGTTGGGGGTGATTCCATGAAGATGGGTAACACTTTTTGGCCAAATTTGGCGATGAAAACCTGATTTTTTACTCATGTGCTAGATAGAAGCCCTCAAAACACATATATGCCATGTGAATTTTGACTTGCAGTAAAAAAACAAATTGTAGAATATTATGTTGGCTTCATAGCGATATTTTTAAAAAAATATTATGATGTCATTTAATGTGTGAATTTTTGCATTTAATGAACTGTGTGACCTTAAACATTTGAAGAAGCTAATAAGTAGCTCGTGTCCACATAGAGTAATTCAATCTTGCATTAATAATTTAAAAAATATATATATATGAGCATGATCTACATAAAATGCAGTGTGATGTGCATATTTTTTTGTTAATTTTTTTCGCATTATACAATTATTTATTATTTTTCGAAAGTGACCACATTCGATTTCAGCATCGTTTTAAACACATATTTGTCCACGTAAAGCAATTTTTTCTATTTTTTCAAAAATTGAAAAACCAAAGATACCCTTTTGAAGAGGACACGTCGATATGTGATGGGTACATTTTTAAGAATTTTTTGGCTGTGTATTTTTAACTCTGCGGATTTTTCTTTGAGCTGCTTCGAAGTTGCAGTGTGGTTTTCTGAGTATAAGTTTTAGAAGTAATTAAAAAATAAATTTCATATGAATGCCAAAATGCATGTATGATACCTCAATGGATAGAAGATTTGTTGGTGAATTTATCGATATCAACTCCGCTCAGTTATGTGCTAGGAATGGCAGGGTGTACACCTCTGCAAGGCACAAAAAAAATTTCATTTGTTTGAATGTGGGCTAAGTCTATTTTCTTAAGCCCTCGACCGAGGTATGAACCTCGACCGAGGTATTTAAATACCTCGGTCGAGGTCTTAACGAAACCTCGACCGAGGGTTTGTAAAGCCCTCGACCAAGGGTTTAACAAACCCTCGGTCGAGGTTTATCAAGCACTCGACCGAGTTAATACCTCGACCGAGGTATTTATTAACCCTCGGTCGAGGTTTTAATACCTCGACCGAGGGTTAAGAAATACCTCGGTCGAGGGCTTGATAAAACCTCGGTCAAGATATTAAGACCTCAGTCGAGGGTTTAACAAGCCCTTGAACGAGGTGCATTTTTCTGTTTTTGCCGAAATGCGCTTGCCAAAAAGTGTTACCCAGGTCCGCGGATTCACCCTTGGTCCTTATTGTGGAAGTTGGCTTGACTGTGATCAGTCTGATAAACCCAATCGATTGTTGTATTGACTGTGTTGAGTCTGATAAACCCAACAGTGTTTGGCTTAATTTCCTGCAGCCTAATAAACCCAACTTGGTGTTGGCTTGGCTAGGCAGTTTGATAAACCCAAGTAGAGGTTGCCTTGACTGTGTGTGTTTTGATCTGGATATGTGCGATTATGTTATTCCCTAGTTCATCGTGAAAGTCATGCCCAGCTCAGGGGTGGAAGTTGTGTTGAGATATTGATGAAAACAACTGGCATATGGTTGGGTGGAACGTTGTAGCCACATAGCTAGTTGCGGCACAACTTCATCTTCAAAGATAAGTATCTCTGGTATTTTATTTATGCAATGTATTTGCTTATGAATGAATATGATGAATGGTTGTTAATGTTCAATAGAGTTTACTGTTGATGATTGTTCATGCATTTGAATCTATATTTGCCTTGTATGTTTCAATGCATTCTGCTCATGATCATGGAGGCTAGAAGCTTGGTTACAGGGTCAGAAATGCAGCTAAGTTGAATGTAAGATGTGTGTTTCCGCACCTCAGGATCCACTTGCGGAAGGCGGAAGGAAGAAGGTGGGAAATAGGAAAAATAGCAAGGAAAAATGTTGGAATTTCAGACTTTCGAAGTCCGCAGTACGGAGGGCGGAAAGGCAGAAGCATAAATATGAGGACTTGACCCTCCATGTAAATGGTCAGCCCTATTTAAAGGTGGCATACTCATTTGTAAATCATCCATCAAATTATTATATTCATCCATTCTTTTCTTCAGCATGTAAGTCATATACGCTTCTTGAAATCAAACAATTGAATACCGTTGTGACATAAAAAAAAATTAATCTCTTTAATCCCAAATATATTTTCATATTTGTCTTATAATTTAATATACTTGATAGTTACATTACAATAAATAAATTAAGAGTAAATTCTTTTATTTAAAGTTCTTTTAAATATTGAAAAAATGGAAATTACCTTGAAATTGTGAGGGTTTACTTTAAATTTATTTAGCATATTAAAATAATGCTTTATGGAAAAATAATAACTATCATCCATAATTATTTCAATTGCATTCTAAATTTTTTTTTAAGATCCTTCTTTATTATAATATTTTGTAAGCATCTCTTAAGTCTTATGAGATTGAACATTACTCTTTATGGTCATTTTCCCATAATTACACCTTAGGTATTTTTTCTCTCAAGTCTTGTTTCTGGGCAATGGTTCTCAATTGGTTCATCATTGGTCATCCCTCCAGTAAATTGAAAACTGCCACGTATATTATTACTGTATCCAATAAAATTTCGCCAAATTAAGGTTTTCAGATAGGGTTTAATCCAGTCTCAGTCAAGAGGTCAACAATGCATGGGTAGCCCAGCATGTGGGTGCTGGGGATCCCACCACAATCACATGGCTTACTGCATGGACGGACTAGTTGCAAGTGGCATCATCACTCACCTTATCACCATGCACGTTAAAATCATGAATGTTGCGAGGTCTTGGGCATTTGTTCTTCAGACTCTTCATTTTTGGAAACAACGTATAGGAACTATCATTCTCTTCTTGTAGGAGGGAAGCGAGTTCGTCTTGTTCTGTGCATTGTTGCATGTGATCTTGTGGGAGGAACCCACGAGCTGGCTATGCTTGTTGCTTGTGCAGTAGAGATGATTCATACAATGCCTTTGTTACATGATGATTTCCCTTGCTTGGACAATGATGATATGTGCCGAGGTCAGCCCACAAACCATAAGGTCTTCGATGAAGGCACTGCTCTTCTTGCAGGAGTTACACTTCTCTCAATTGCCTTCAAGCACATTGTAATCTCCGCAACAAAAACTGTGGGGAATGATAAGTTTTCCGAGGTTGGTATTTTAATTAGGTAGAACAACTGGTTCTCAAGGGATTATGGGTGGGAATTTTCTTGATCTTGCAAGTGAATGAGATGCTTCTATTGATCTGGAGACTCTGGAATGGATTCACAATCACAAGAATGCGGTGCTCTTGGAATGCTCAGTCGTGTGTGGGGCAATCATCGACGGAGCATCGGAGGATGAGATGGAGATAATTCAAAGGTATGCCAGTTGCATGGGGATTCTATTTCAGGTTGTGGGAAACATACTCGATGTCACGAAATCATAAGAAGAGTTGGGAAAGACTGCAGGAAAGGATTTGATCGATGATGAATCCACTTATCATAAATTGACAAACTTGGAAAAATCAAAACAGTTTAGCGTTGAATTGTTGCACATAGCTAAGAGGGAATTATCTTGCTTCGACCAAGCCAAGGCTGCACTAGCGTTGAATTGTTGCACAGAGCTAAGAGGGAATTATCTTGCTTCCACCTAGCCAATGTCGCACCTTTGTTGACAATATCATATTACATTGCATTCAGACAAAATTGAACCGAGCCTCTTTAAAGCGTTATTGTGTTAGAATGAATGATCTAGGTTGAGTTAGCATATAAAGACAACATTTTTTATACATTCTAGTCAATTTATAAAATGAAATCAACATCTTGTTGTATCCCAAACGTCTGCACAAACTCCTTCATACACTTGTTGAGGCAATCGACAACTATTGGCATAATTTTGACTGTTGGATGCACGGATGAACATTGTTTCAATCATATGAGAGTAAACATATCAACCAACTCATACGTGGGTGCTTACTTTATATTTATTCAACATGACATTGACGTTTATCACTACCTTGGATTTACAGAACGAAAGGCACTCGCATTTTCTCCTTGGCGCACAAGTCTTTTGTTTGATATATACACAAATAATTTTGCATTTACTGGATGCATTGGGAAATGAAAGAGACTTGTGGGCTCTTGGCTGATGGGATTTATCGCTTGTTGTAGCTTGAGCGTTTGAGTGGATGACTCGATAATAAACATAGCGGTTGGGCTTAGCGTGTCTTTATAGAGGACAAAATACCATGCATAACTTAATGGGTAAAAAACAAAGTATATGGATAAAGTAGAGAGATTTTATAAATAAAAATTATTATAAAAATCATTATTATAAAATGATTTTTAAAATAATAGCTTTTATTTATTGACTTTTTAAAATTAAATGGAGTTCGATTTTTTTTTAAATAAAAACAAAAGAGCATTTAAGTTAAAATTAAATGGCGGAAGAAGAATAGGACCTGAGCACATTGCAAGATTTCATTGGGTTAAGAATGGGAGCCAATGAAAAACTTGGCGATATTTTGTTAGCGAACTAAATCATTTTTTGTGAGTAGGATAAAAGACAACTAAAACACTTGTTTTTTTGGCACAAATATGTGATAAAAATAGGTCAAATTATTACGACTGTCCTAGACTAAATCTCCGATTTTAAAACTACTCAGATCACCCAAATTGCAATTTAAGCAACCAAAAATGTGATTTAAGCACGAATTGGTCTCTTTGATTCGCACTAGTTCGGGGTGTTTTGGCTAGCTCTTAGTTATCTCTCATTTTTGGTAGCACATTTTTTAGAGAGACTAGCAAAAGAGAGGAATCTTAACACTCAGGC
Organism: Pseudotsuga menziesii; assembly: GCA_001517045.1. NCBI lineage: Eukaryota > Viridiplantae > Streptophyta > Pinopsida > Pinales > Pinaceae > Pseudotsuga > Pseudotsuga menziesii. The sequence continues at coordinate 250,322 of LPNX011010448.1, forward strand.
CAAAAATGAAAATTTTTGACATGTAGATTTGGGTGCTAATAAAGGCTTTATGGTATTTGCACCTTATTTTAATTTATATAGTCTTTTAGATAGATATTTAACTTTTCCAAGAAAATTTGTTCTTTATCTTCTCTTCTCTCTATTTTGATTTAGGAGTTGCTTTCACACTCCCATAACTGTTCTTTTTATTTCTATTCGCCTAATTTTGAGGTAAGGGTCAAGGTAATTGTTAGGGGAGAAATTTCACCAATTGGCTATTTTTTGGGTTTTTTCAAGAAATAAATTCGCTATTTGGTCATTTTTAGTGTCTAATATCGCTTATATTTACATAAAATATGTTTTTTCTATCATAATATTTGCCTAAATTTACACATTTCAGTGTTAATATAATATTTCATATTTAATATTCACCTACCTATCTATAAACATGCTTTTTTCAATCCAAAACAATTGCCTAGAATACTATATTGAAGTATAATATTAGAATCCTTAAAATATACCCTGGTAAGGGTGCATCCATGGAGGTGGGTTACAATTTTTGGCAAGGTGATTTTAGAGACCTTGATCGAATTGATAACTTGATCTTGACATTGTATTTCCATATGCATTGAATGTAAAGTTTCATTTAATGAAGTCTTCCAAAATATGCTTGGACACCTTGTATTTTGAATCCCTGTTTAAATTCATGTCCTTGAACATTTTCAATTGTTGTCGAAATGAAAATTAATATCATGTTTAGTTTCCATATTTTTTGTTTTTCGGATCTCACAATCGCCATAACACCTTTTCTTTTATTTAATTTCCTCCACTCTTAGCATTATGAAACACCAAAACAATTAGTCACGTGTTATTGATGTAAATTCTAATGTCATTCAATAATTTACTAGCAAAATTAACTGCAAATGTGTGGCACAATAACAATTTTAAAGAGTAAACAATGGACATTGATATAACCCAAGGAAATGAGGTCATTTTTTTTCATGCTCACATTTTCATTTCTCTAAAGGTATTAAAAATACTTTGCTCCTTTGTATATAATTTTAAATTTTAAAAAACTACAATTATGTGATATGACTCTGAATGTAACACTATTTTTTATCTTAATCATTATGTTCTATTTTGCCTTGGGATCTGGGATTTAAATATATGTCCCAAAGATCTATACCGTAGGTAGATCGTAGTCCTGAGAATCCAGGTCAAGTGGACACAACTCACCTAAGTTCAGCTCATCAACTGAAATGCATGCATCATTGCTCTCATTGGTTCAATTCAAAAAGAATATTATGACAATGATGCATGCAATTCAGTTGATGAGTTGAACTTAGATGAGTTGTGCCCACTCGACCTAGATTCTCATGACTACGATCTACCTATGGTATAGATCCTCGGGTCAGATATTTAAAGCTTAGAGCCCAAGGCGAAATAGAACATGATGATTAAGATAAAAATTAGTGTAAAAATAAAAAAACTAAATCTAAAAAGAAAAAGAAAAAGACAACTTCCCTTGTTACTAGTATATTTCACTATGGTTATGAGTATTATATTATTGCTCATTCAATTCTTCTTCTTATGCATTTATATTCTTATCATTTATTCAAATATGAAAAATAAAAAAAATTAAATTCTTTATATTTATTACAATGTTGAGAATAAGAATCCTTCTTCTTATTCTTTTTTATTTTATATTTCATTACTTTTTTATTTTTTTTACTTATGTTTTTTTAATTTTTTTTTACATTTACCATCTTGAAAAAATTATAATTTCTCATTTCCCCTTTATTCTTGTGTAATTTTTCTTTTAAATTCTCTTAGATGGGTCCTTGAAACCCATTTCTAAAATGTCCTACATGATCATAATATTATATATATTATATATCCCGAAAAAATATGCTAGTATATTGGTAGTCATGTACAAAGCTTTTTTTTCAAGTGTTTAGGAGTAGCTCGATTGAGGGTTTATCAAACCCTTGATCGAGGGTTTAATAAACCCTCGATCAAGGATTTAAGAAACCTTCGATCGAGCTACTCTTAAACACTTGAAAAAAAATCTTTGTACATGACTACCAATATACTAGCGTATTTTTCCGATGAAACCTCGATCGAGGTATTTAAATGCCTCGATCGAGAGCCTAAAAAATAGAGATTTAGCCCTCTTACAAGAAAATCAATGTTTCTTTGTGTCTTCTAGGGGTCTAAACCCTGCCATTCATGGCACACAACTGAGCGGAGTTCATACCGATAGATTCATCACTGGATCCTCTATCAATTGAGATATCATTTTGTGTTTTGGCATTCATATGGGTTTTTTTTAATTAGTTCTAAAACTTACACTTAGAAAACCATACAACAACTTCGAAGCAGCCCAAAGAAAAATACGCAGGGTAAAATATACACATCCAAAAATTTCGTAAAAATGCACAGCCCACACATCGATGTGTCTTCGGTTTTTCAATTGTTGAAAACAGTGAAAAAAAAGATGGGATGGACACACATGTCTATAAAATGATGTTGAAATAAGATGTGGTAACTTTCAAAAAATAATAAATAATTGTATATTGCAAAATAAATTAACAAAAAAATATGCAAACCATAGTGCATTATATATATATATATATATGTAAGATTGAATTATTGGGTTGGACACGATCCACTTATTAACTTCTTCAAATTTTTAAGGTCACACGGTTCATTAAATGCAAAATTTCACACATTTGACATCGGAATATTTTAAAAAAATTATCATTGGGAATCCAACATAATATTCTACAATTTGTTTTTTTACTAAAAGTCGAAATTCACAAGGCATATATGCGTTTTGAGGGCTTCTATCTAGCACATGAGTAAAAAATCAGGTTTTCATTACCAGATTTGGCCAAAAAGTGTTACCCACCTTCCTGGAATCACCCGTAATTTGTTGGGCATTACTAAAATTAACTTATTCTTTGTACAAAAATGGTCACTGTTCATAACTGGTAAATAATATGATTTAGGAAAATTTACAATGATATCTTTAAACAAGGGTATATTTCAATATTTTTGTGACATGGTTTTTTTTATAGATAAAAAGTCTTTTTTATACATCTAAAGACGACCAAGTCCCAAGATTCTGATTTACAAGCCTAGTTCCTCATGCACATGTACTTTATTGGTACTAGAAGGATCCTTCTATCAATATGAATAGACAAACCCCATTCAACGGTAACATAGTGCAGAAAATATTTTGATAAAAGTAATACTTTTAACATTTTTAAATGTAGGTTCCTTGATTCCAAGTCCGATACTTCAAAAAATCATAAGAGAATAGTAAAATACTATTGCAGACTAGAAAAAACATTAGTGACTAAATCATTGTTTATAATGAATTTCTATTAGCAAGTGATTATTTGTCCAGGATTGACTAAACCCAACCCATATGAACCAAGATTGACTAAACCCATATGAACTTGAAAATGACCATACAAAAATTAAAGGAATCCAATTACACTAAAAGATGGAATTCAAAGTCCATAGTGTTGAGAGCAATTCAACATGGATATGTTGATTTCAACAAAAAATATGATTTCCCAGTTCATACACTTAACTGTACCATAACCCTTCTAAATACAACATATATAGGAACATGCATTAAGCATAATAATACTAAATACTTAACAAGGCATGCAAAACACAACCACCCATGATGATATATAGTAATAACAAAATTTCATAAGTATAATGTTTTCCAACTGTAGCATGAATGGCCATAATCTTCAAATTGGACACACTCAAAGTGCAAAAGAAACACAACGAGACTTCTTGTTTTAATAGTATACATTTGGAATGAGAAGATAATTAATACTCATTTCATTATAACAACATTTCCATCAAAATGCTCACATGAATCTCAATAATTAAAGTTTTTCAAATTTATTATTCTCTAATGTATTGAAGAAATATGCCCTTATAATGTCCTTTCACTATGAGAAAACAATGTCATTTTATTGTAATCTATACTAATTTTATAATGTTCAAATGTCGTGCAAGTTGTAGCATACATGGTCCATATTCACGAAATTCTCTAGCTTTGCTAACAAATGGTCATTGGAAAATTGCAAGAAATCTATCATCTATTTTTTGTAAGTTGGTTTATTATTTATATGCATACATTCAACTTGATTCTAATCTAAGACATGCTATTGGCTTTTTGGGAACCTATGTTTGGAGAGAGTTGTAATTGTCAAGATGAGGAGCCTATTATCATATTGCATGCTTGCATTAAATAATTGCAGAATGAAATATTAATAAAGTCTAAGAGTTGATAGTCCCATGTAATGAGCCTATAGAGGATGTTAGATAAATAGTTTAATTTTACAAAGATATAATCATAAATTGACATGAAATTTCTCACTGGTTCACCACTAATTTAAGATCCAATGATCATTTAATAGGGCATAATAAAACACACATGATAATACAACACAAATAAAAATAACAAGGTCATAAAGATTTAAAGCATGCAAGGTTCGATTCTTGAATTTTTTTGGTCTAATTCTGGGCAAGGCGATCATGGCATGGAGAGACATGGAGAAAATATATAATTTGGTTGGGTAAAAGTCATGTATGTCGTTGTTATAGATGCACACAAAAAATTGTATAAAATTATTATAATGCCTCATACTACACATTACCCTTCAAAACTTGTAACACTCACTAGATCTCATATCCCCAACTATCACCACACCATTATTGATCATCAACGAAAAACAAAACAAAAAATTTGAAGTGAAGATAGTAGCGAAATACAAAGCAAAAAAATTAAAGTGGAGATAGTAATTGCATGCATGCTTAGTGGGATTATAGTTATAAGGGTCATGGATGACTTATTAAATTATCTCAAGATAGTGCCATGTAATGTAGAAATATCATGTAGGGTTCTCTAAGAAAGGGATAGACTATCATTTTGAGCTATTCTTGTATATAGCACCCCCAATAGGTTTATCATAATAGCCACTAGAAGGGTATGTGGTTCAATAGAATGAAAGATCAACACAACATTTTAATTTCTCCATAAACCTTCACTTGGATTTATTTATATGTTATTCCCCATAAACCTTCACTTGGATTTATTTATTGAGCCGAGAGGCACTTTACAGCCTAGTATGAGGGAGATCTTGTAACGTTGTCCATATTTTGTTACTAACAAAATAATAAAAAATAAAGTCTATCAGAAAACAACACAATATGAGGGAGTTGTAATGTTCTTACCTTACAAAATAATAATAATAATAATAATAATAAAAAGAATTATCCCCCAAAAAAATTGTTGGCCTTGCACATGGTTTTAAAACCATGTGCAAGGCCCTCCTAAACCATGTACAATAAAAACTAAACCATGTACAATAAAAACCATGTGTTGCTTAGGAGGCCTTGCACATGGTTTTAAAACCATTTGCAAGGTCTCCTAAACAACCCATGGTTTTATTGTACATGGGTTAGGAGGGCCTTGCAAATGGTTTTAAGACCATGTCCAAGGCCTAAACAACCCTTGGTTTTAGGAGGGCCTTGCACATGGTTTTAAAACAATGTATGGGGAGATGTTTTAATGTTAGTTCCTAACAAAATGAAAAATATTATATGTCATTCATAAATAATATTGAATATTAATAATAAAAATATTATATGTCAATCTTGAATAAAAAGATGTGTCTTTTAGTTTGAATCAAATGAATGGCTATATATAGTACACGCCAAAGCTAATAGCTCCTTGAGTGCAATACTTAAGAAGAAGTTTGCACATCTAGAGATTTGATCCCTCTCGGCCCTTAATAGAGCCTAGGATTTGGATATATGCTGGTATGTAATCATCCATTTTATTAATCATATAAACAAGAACTAGTAATCCATAAATCTAGTGAGAATTGCCAAACATGTAAAAATATTAATAAATTCTTTATAGAAATTATAACTAAAATGTTTAAGATAATGATTTTGAACCAAAACATATTTCAAGCAAGATTAATAGATACAAGAAACTAGATAGAAATAGGAAGAGGAGGAATGAAAAAAATATGCATTTTCTTAGTTTTGATTCTTTTTTTTAAGTCATTTCACCTCCAACAACAACCTATCCGCTTATTATTGCACCTTTTGGGGCAATTGCTAGTTTAAGTAAATTTATGAATGTCAAAATTATGCATAAAGTTGTTTACTTCTTAACTTCTCAATCGTCCATTTAAAGCCAATCCACTCATTCATTTGAATACTACAATAAAAATAAATAAATAAATATGGAATGAAAAATTTTAAACCTTTATAATAATAATAATAATAATAATAATAATAATAATAATAAATAAACTTATTATATTGATTTAATTTAAAATTTAAAAAATATATATATATATATTATTTGATGATGATGATACTAAACATTTATTTAGACCAATTTTGGTTTATCTAATTCTAAGAATGGAAAATAAGGAACTACTTAGTTTGCTTTAGAGTTTTATTTTTGTGCTTAAAACGATTAAAGAGAGTGTTCATAAATTACTATAATTTTGATGAGATAGAAGGTTGGGCAAGTTTGTATTGTAACAAAAATTTTGAATCTAAGATCTTATGTGGTAAAGGTCCAACTTCATGTTTCACTATGTAGCTCATGAGAGTTCGTTCTTTATGTAGATCTTCTTGTTTAAGCTAGTTAAAAAATAGAGATAATTTTGATCTTCAAGATAGGGTTAATGACCTCCTTGTAATATCTTAATTTTCATTCATCCTAAACCACAATATCTCTTTGAACTTAGAAGTAATAATAATCTTAATATCATCTATATTTTGTTAAATGACATTTTTAGTAATCCTTCACATCTTTAACCAAGACATGACATCTTTATGCCAACCATGCTTGAGCCTTAGATGGCTTTTACTGAAATTTAAAGCAATTTTTTGGTGTATATGTTCTCACAAGTTATTTAATTTTTTTTTGTACATTAGGTACCTAGTCATAGTTATGCTCTTAATGGGGGAAATATCCACTTCAATCAAAGGAAAGGATATGGCATATTGCTTTTAAGTTAATACTGTATGTTATAAAATGCTTATGGATTTGCTCAATCAGCCTCTAAGATTCTCCGGAGAGGATGCAACCCCAAACTTCACACCTACAGAGGAGAATATGAGTGATGAGAGTTTCAAAGAGGAATTTCCTTTTATCTCACATCACAAGGTTTGTCAACTTACAATTGTTCTCAAGACCAAAATAAACTTTCCACCTTCTATTGATCATTTTCTTGATGTTGTAGTTCCAGTTAAGCTTGTGATGGATATCAATCCCGAGATATTTATAGGAAGTCATGTACTCCAAGTTGCTATAATCATACAAAATAAATGAGCAACATAAAGAAAGAGGATGACGACAATTCTTGATAACGTGGTGCCAGTGCAGCCTGCTTCTATTAAACAACCTTCTAACTTATCAATGTATATACAAAAAAAATGGTAGAGGAAAAAAGACAACCTTGGGAATGCTTGCTTAAGTCTTATATTACAATTGATATCTTTCAACCAAAGCTTGTTGTCTTGAACTTAGCAATACACTAAGTCGCTCACATTCAACATCAACCCAAGTTGCTAGAATTCACCAACATTTTATCAATACCTGCTCAAAATGCAATTGCCATGGCCTCATCAAATAAAGCACACCTCCATCCACTCTTAGGCCCAAAAGAGGAGTTGGGGTGAGACTGGAACTTGCATTGCCCAAATATCACATTGCCAAACAGTTAAAATCCTGGTGCCCTTCTAGTTCTTGCTAACCGTAGCAATCCACATTGTACCAGCCAGTTAGTACAAGATTGACAAACAGTTTTTAGAGCCTTGGCACTATTAAGAAAGCACCCGGAAGAGAAAGCAGGTTTGGAACTGTTTTCTCTTACAAGTGCTCTGGCCGATTCGTTCAAAGACTTCTGTAGTGACTGTTGCAGATTTCACATGAAATCAATGCAAGATTATGAGATGAAATCTCTGGACTAGATATAATATATATGCTATGAATGAATTGCCTTGCCTTGTCATATGGAATCTAACTTCTAAAATAAAATAAAATCACACAGTATAGTTGGACATATAAGCATCGTTCAATCATCTGAATTGAGAAAGGAGGTTCACATGTATATTTAATGTGATTTCAAATAAAACCGAGATAAAAAAACTAAATAAAATCCAAGAAAGGAAAATATTGAAATGGAAATTACAGGATGGCCCATTTTATAGAAACTGACTAAAAGCAATGATATCACATTATATGAAATGGAATTACATGTTTAAGTCGGTCGACTAAAAGCAATGATATCACATTATATAAATTGGAATTACATGTTTGAGTCGGTCGATAGAAGAGAAACTCACGGACTGAACCCATTCATGGATACATCTCAGGTAGTGTAAACTAAACAACATCCAGGATACAATTGGGCAAATATATTACTCATTATTATTTGAAATTGACCTTTACAGTCATTGAAATCTCCTAGTTCAGATACAAATGCAAGCAGTCCATTTCTAAAACAATACAAGTGGAGATGTAAGAGATTCTCTGGCATTCACCAGATCTCTGGTTACACATAAACAGATTTGCAGCAAACCAGTTCAACGTAATCTCTTACCACCTTTCTAGCTACAAGAGTGCTGCAGCAAACCCAATTTCTTTCGGTCATCCACAAGATATTCTCTTACTGCCCTTGTTGCTACCAAAGAGCTACAGAGACCTACGTCCTGATGTCTGCTTAATTGGGTTTCAACTATGTAGTTCATTAGCAATCATGACTACGATCTATTCGTTTAAGTGTTTCAGGCATCTGATCCAGAGCATGGTTGTGAATAAGCATTCAGCACCTGCAGGTAGAATAGTATCAAGATCTGTTACTGCTTCAGTGACTGACTTCAAGCGCTGCAAAATAAATATTAAATGGGCATACGAAACAACCAAACAACCTCACAATTAGAAATTGATTTCTCTTCCCAAGCTCCTTGAATACACCCATTTGAACGAACAATATATACAATAGAATACAACGCTCTCTCATGCTTCACTGTGAAGTAATCACAGTCCTTATGCTGAACGATAGGTGCCTTGCTTAATCCATATTCGGCTGCAAACCCTTACAGCCTGAAGTTCGAGGGAACACATGTTTTCCCGTGTACGGTTTGGGAACATATGTTTTCCCTGTGTAAGGTCTGGGTTTTTATTAAACACCTTCCAAGCCAGATGCTCACCCAGTGTTGAGAAAGTTTAAGGCGAGGAAAGAGGACTTTACCTCAGCTATGGGCTCACACCAGTGTTCCATATCCACAACATGTAAACATGTCTCCAAATTAATAACTTAAACATGCCTCCCTCCCAATTAATAACTACTTGAGAGTCCCCCAAACAGAAAGAGAGGGTAAGTCCAAAGAAGCCCAAAAAAACAAAAAAACCAAAGGGCCATCAGTTTTGTCTGAGTATTGGTGCTGACAACACAGCCTAATTTGGACAGAAAATTGTGAAAAAAATAATGGAGCAACAGAAATAGTACGGGCAGATGATTTCCTTCTCATTATTCAGAGCTGTTTAAATAGGAAATAGAAAACAAGAATACAGTGGGTGAATACCACAGGTAGTAAATACCGTGGGTTACCTAACTCAATAACTCAACTACGGATGACATTACTCTCTTCAACACACCCCTTTAATCTCAACCTGTAGTACATCTCACTATAAGATCTAGCTGCTGGCCTTCAGTGGCGTTATGTAACAATCCACGGCTTCCAGTAACGCTGCTGGGGATCCGTCAATTGCCTAGCCCTCGGTTAAGGAATATCTCAACCTCAGCCCGTCACTGAAGAGCGCGTGGTGAATGAAATCCCAAGGCTTTACTGTGGAAGAACACAGTACCCCTATATCTAACTCACGCTGTTCTCACCCCTGGAATGTGCAGTGCACCATATCCACCGCCAAGGTGCTTGATGCTTCTATCACTCGGGGGCAGTGCCTCATATAAACAATACCAATGTAAGCCGATTGGATCTTTGATCAGATATAATATATCTCTACCAGACGAACAATATATGACGAATATAAGGCATAAAATTCGGATTCTCCAACGCAAGCAGAACCTATCTTCATGCTCCGGGGATCAATTGCTTGCCAACGGCGGAACTACAGGCTGCTGCTCCCAATCCTACAAATAAAGGGCGGGGCGTATCGCTCGGAATTTCAAACTTATGCAAACAGATCTGAAACGAATTGATTAGCAATTCGCTGATGAAAATACATTCAGTGCCTTGAGAATGCGGTCGACTGAGATCGCGTCCCTTAAACAATGCGGCCCATAACCCAAACCCAGCTCCAACGAATTAGATCTGGTATAGCTGAAACGAATAGAGGACGCTGGAGATCGCAGGATAGATTGGATCGCAGATGTTGTCAAAATACTCACATCTGAAGAGCTTGGAGGTCTTAAAATTCAAAGAAACTGCGCTGATCAACAGAGATCGCGGCCTTCAATCGCAGGAACTCTCGAGAGTATCGCCGCCTGATCGGGAGTCTTGGTGCAGTCTAAAAATCTCAACCTTTTTTTTTTTAATCAAGCTGTCAATCACCTGTGATGAACGGCAGATAGGATGGAGCGAATCTGCTCTGTTCAAATTGTGCAGATCTGGGAGAAACGGAAATAGATCTGCGACTATGCCATGGAGCGGATCTGCTGTGTTCGAAGCTGCCCCTGGAGAATGCAGCAGCTAAGCTAACAAAGAAATGAGATCTTTGTTCCAAATGGCTTCTGAGCTAGAGTGCTTTCCACTCTGTGAAAAGGTTTACCCCAACAATGGAAGGATCAGGCCTTAGGCTCTGATACCATGTGAAAGAAAAGAATGGAGCAACAGAAACAGTACCGATAGATGATTGCCTTCTCTCAGAGCTGTTTAAATAGGAAATAGAAAACAAGAATACTGTGGGCGAATACCACAAGTAGGTAAATACCGTGGGCTACCTAACTCACTAACTCAACTACGGGTGAGATTACTCTCTTCAACAAAAATAATGAGAGGAGCTGATATGAAGTGTGAATCCAGAACCACCAACATTTGAAGCTGCTGCACCATCGAAAAAACCATAGAAATAAGAAACATTAGATGCTAAACCAATGTCCCAAGGTACATAATTTTTTCTACAACAGAGTTTTTCAAGATCCAAAATCCAATAACAAACAGTTCCCACCCTTGACAGAAGATCATCAAAAATAAATCCATTGTTGGTATTCCAAATACACCAAATATAAAAAGATGGTAAAAACAACATGTGTTTGATGGCTAGATCAGTCCTCGCAGCCTAGGCAAAAGAGCAAGTAATAAATAAATGATTCACGGTTTCAAGTGCTTCTTTGCATAAACAGCAGTGGTTTGGCCCTATCCATCCCCGTCTAGTTAAATTATTCCAAGAATTTATATTTTTTCCAGCACCAAGCCAGCTGAAACATTTAATTTTAAGTGGGAGATGCCAAAGCCACAGCTGCTTGTACTACAGCCAGATAATTTTCCCGAAAAACTGCTTGCAATAAGATCATTGGCTAACTGTGCAGCAGCTTCACTATTTACTTTAGCCAGATAAGACGATCCTCCAAATTGTTGAGTCTGATTCCTCCATGAAAAAGTCCCTTGATAAAATCAGTTCATTCCTCTTTCCAAACCCCTCCAAGCTAGAGGTCCTATGCAGACAACTAGGAAGAGGAAATTGACAGATCACCCCTATTGCGAGCCTGACTAAGAGTGTAGATTCCATAGTCATTAAGATAAACACGAAAATCTCATTAAGATAAAATCACAATGATCGTTAAAAAGAATAAGATTTGATTTCACTCCAACAATAAGATCCATGCCCAAATTAATGCAGCCTCCATCGCCAACCCTCCATCCCACCATACAGCTGATCCAAGGTAGATCGCCCTCTCTTTATCAAGCTGCCGTGGTCGTCGTCTTCGTTTTTTTTTTAATCATTTTTAAAGTTTATATTAAACTAGTAGGCTTTAAATTTAATTTTGATAATCATATAAGTTTCCACTTTTTTTTTTCTTTTCAGAGGAAAAAATACCAGCCTTTGTTATTCATAGGCTCTAAGTTTCCACTTTATTAAAAAAGTAAATACCAACTACATTTAATGATGGTTGTTCTTACTTGCTTGAAATTATAGCTAAATCAATTTTCAATATAAAATTGAATAGTTAACATTCAACATCAACCTCAGTTGCTAAGTTGCTAAAGATCACCAACTCAATCTTCAAATTCCCAACATTACCCAAAATACAATCTACAGAAGAGAACTGCTCAATCCCCGGTTTTATCCAAAACCGAACATTCTATGCTCTCAAAAAAAAATCATAACTCTGGTTACTACAGTCCCTAATACAACCCAGAATTTCTAATCATTATAGAGCTGAGTGGCTAGCATTCAACAGCAACCCAAGTTGCTAGAATTCGCCAACACTTTATCAATACCTGCTAAAAATGCAATTGCCATGGCCCCATCAAATAAAGCACACCTCCATCCGTTCTTAGGCCCAAAAGAGGACTTGGGTGAAACTGGCACTTGCATTGCCCAAACAGTTAAACTCCTAGTGCCCTTCTACAACAATCCACTTTGTACCAGCCAAGTTAGTACAAGATTGACAAACAGTTTTTGGAACCTTGGCACTATTAAGAAAGTACCCGGAAGAGAAATCAGGTTTGGAACTGGTTTCTCTTACAAGTGCTGTGGCCGATGCATTCACAGACATCTGTAGTGACTGTTGCAGATTTCACATGAAATCATTGCAAGATTATGAGATGCAATTTCTGGAATAGATATAATAGATATGCTATGAATGAATTGCCTTGCCTTTCTTATGCAATCGAACTTCAAAAATAAAATAAAATCACACAATATAGTTGTACATATAAGCATCGCTCAATGATTTGAATTGAGAATGTAAATTGACATGTATATTTAAAGTGATTTAAATCCAAGAAAGGAAAATACTGAAATGAAAATTACAGGATGGCCCATTTTATAGAAACTGATTAAAACCAATGATATCATATTATATAAAATGGAATTACATGTTTGAGCCGTCAGCTGATGGAAGGGAAAATCAAGGACTGAACCCATCCATGAATACATCTCATGTAGTCTAAACTGAACTCCAGCCAAGATACAATTGGGCAAATATATTGCTCATTATTATTTAAAATGGACCCTTACAGTCATTGAAATCTCCTAGTTCAGATACAAAAACTCCAGCCAAGACACAATTGGGCAAATATATTGCTCATTATTATTTAAAATGGACCCTTACAGTCATTGAAATCTCCTAGTTCGATACAAATGCAAGCAGTCCATGTCTAAAACAATACAAGTGGAGATGTAAGAGGTTATCTGGCATTCACCGCATCTCTGGATACAAATAAACATATTTCCAGCAAACCAGTTCCTCTCTGTACAGTCCACAACAAAATCTCTTACCGCCCTTTTAGCTACAAGAGTGCTGCAGCAAACCCAATTTCTTTACCGTCCACAAGATAATCCCTTACTGCCCTTCTTGCTACCACAGAGCTACAGAGGCCTACTTCCTGCTGTCTGCTTAATTGGGTTTCAAGAATATAATTCATTAGCAATCATGACTGCGATCTAATCTTTTAAGTGTTTCAGGCATCCGATCCACAGTCATGATTGTGAATAAGCATTCAGAGATTGCGTATGCAGGTGATTGCTGCAGGTAGAATACTATCGGAATCTGTTACTGCTTCAGTGACTTCAAGCGCTGCAAAATAAATATTAAATGGCCATCCAAAACAGCCAAACAAGCTCACAGTCAGATATTGATTTCTTTTCCAAAGCTCCTTGAACACACCCATTTCAACGAACAAAATGTACAATAGAATACAACGCTCTCTCATGCTTCACTGTGAAGTATTCACGGCCCTTACGCTGAACAATAGATGCGTTGCTTAATCCATATCCGGCTGCAAACACTTACAGCCTGAAGTTCGAGGGAACATATGTTTTCCGTGTGTAAGGTTGGGTTCTTATTAAACACCTTCCAAGCCAGATGCTCACTGAGTGTTGACAGGCCCACACCCGCCAAAATCACATGGTGGATGACAGAGTATAAAAATTGAAAATGTAGTTTGATCAGAATTTCGCTCTTTATCCCGCAAAAAGAAATCCAATTTCTACTTTGTTCTTGGATGTGCAATCCCTTAAACTTTCTTTATTGGATTTGGATTCCATTCTCATTCTTTACCATTTTAAACAAATATTGAAAAGGAAAAGCTATTTGTTGGGTAACTTATACAACAAATTTATGTAGAGCTTAGTGTTGATTTTTATTTATACATTTGATCAAAGAATTGTGAAAAAAGAAAGTATAACTTATTGAATTCATCAAATCAATTCCTTAGAATCATTAAACATTTATGACTTATAAGGGTCAAACACAATTCAAAGTCATTGGATCATAATCAAATCAATCCTAAATACAAATTATATAATTTAGATATCAATTTATTCCAATTATTATTAACTAGAGCACCATTTCTATAACTTAGAGTTCAACACTACTCTCTACACCACACTTAACACTCAACTCACCAATCTATTTTTAGTATAGGTATTGACAGCATTTCCTATCTTGCTTTCAATTTTACTTGCTATCAAAGGATTAGATCATGCTCTTGACTATCAAAGGATTACGTCATGCTCTTGATTGAGGATAAACAAAAGAAAAATGAGATGTAAGAATTAAATCAAAAGAAGAAGGATTTTCAATATGAGAAGAGAGTTGCAAGCATTGTTGCAAATGGACAACGAACAAAAGAAAGGATTTAGAGAGAAAGGGAATGGCAAGAAATAGAGTAGCAAAAAACACTAGCAAGGCATGAGTAAAAACAAAGGAGAGAGATACATAAACTTTGATAGGAGCAAGAAAGGATGTAGGAGCTTGAAAAGAGGATAAGGTTTAGCAATTTATGATCAGATGGTAGAGAATGGACAATTTTTCCAAGATATGATAAAAATTTAAATTTGTAGCAATCATTCATTTGCAACAGTTCCCCCCTTGTTTCAAATTACAAATCCAATTGTTCCAAAGGTATGAGCAACGTGAAAACTATAGTTTTCTTCTATCACCTTGGATGCAAGCAAAACTAACTCCAATCTTGGATCAAGAAAATGTCAAAAGCTCAAATTACTTGGAACAAGCAAATATAGGAAATCAACATATTCAAGTAATGAATATATTCATCCTCCCAACTTATTAATAAATTTTATGTTTAGACTAGCCACATGCAATGTGGATTTTGTTACATAGATAGGTTTTGTATATTTCTAGTTTTCCTAATTTTGGATATAAATCCTTTATTAGTATGTATTCATTTCTAATCTATAATATCATCTTAATATCTTATTCCTTGATCCTACTTTCCTTTTCAATTCAAGGAACTGCATTCAAACACTATCAATCTAAATGGAAGTGCATTCAAACACTATCAATCTAAATGGAAGTTTGGTTTTTTATATTTCAAACATGCAATTCACATTTCAATCCAATGCATACATCCAATGTCTATATCCATGCACAATGAAGCTATATAGAAAATTGCAATTCTAGGTTGGGGCTAACATGAAGGAATTGCAAGAAGTCTCCATGAATAATACGAGATATAGCTCAAGCAAAGTAGTTCACATGACAAACATTCGTTATCTAGGAACATGCTTAAGACATTCTTAATAAGTCTTAGCAATAGTAGGTAAAAAATTAACACGGAAAAAGAAACAATGTTTAATCAAGATGGAAATCAAGACACCTAGTTCTCTCCATTCTAAAGATGATGCGAAATTGTTTTGGCAAAAATGATGTGATGTACCCACTATCCAAAAGAGAGGGGTCATTGATAAAAAAATTGATTTAGAATTTAGACTTGATGATATTCACACTAATTCACCACATAAAGTTGCTAAACAAATGTAAGATTCTTGCCACATAAGTCACCTTTAAGAGTGGCACCATTACTCAAACACAAAACAGTAAGATATATTATCCAACAATTACAGACTTGCATCATTACTCATGATGCTACACTCTATTATAGGAAAACTAAAGATAATTGCAATTATGGTATGGAACTAACATTAAGGGATTGCACAAATATGAATCTATCCATAAGTAACACCAAATAGATCTCAAACAAAGAAATCCACACAATAGTTGTTCATTATCTAGGACAAGTTCATTACATTCTTAAAAAGTTTAAGCAAAAGTAGAAAGAAAGATGCCATGAACATGATCAATCCTAAGTTAAGGACAAAGCAATTCCTATAATGAATTAAAGCTCTCTACAATGAGTAAGTTGTGGAAATAAGAAGATGAAAAATTGTCTTGACCAAAAAATACATGTGCCCATTATCCAAAATAGGAGTCATAAAAAAATCTCTGTATAATTAAATGACCCTATATACTTTGATGCTAATGTAATTGCACAGGGTTGCTAACAAAATGAAATTCCCTTTCCAAGAAAATTACAAGAAAGAGTTGTATCATTATTCATACACAAAATGGTTTGTTAGATTATGCAATAATTATAGAATTACTCACAATGCCAAAATCTATGCATGGAATATATAAAGGCAATTTCCATTCTAATGTGGGACTTATGTCAAGGGATTGCAAAAAAATAAATTTGACGATGAGCAACACCAAGTAGATATTATTCAAGTTTGCATGGGTGTGGCTCATTGGCGATTCGCTTGATATGAAGTCACATGTTGTAAAGGAGGTCGCGAATTCAAATCACACCCGGGCTTACATGTGTACCATTCTTGCAAGTTGTTGTGGGGCACCTAGGGGTATAGAGGTAGCAAGAATGGATCCATGGACCTCGTGTCACGCGAGTATCATCCCAGTCCCCAATTTTCGATTCCCCTAGTCACAAAAAAACGTAGATATTATTCAAAGTAGCTCACGAAGAAAATCTATGTTGTTTAAGAACATGTTGAAGACATTCTTAAGAAGTTTTTATCAAAAGTATAAAGATATATGCATGAACATTGCCAATTCAAAGTTGACGACAAAGGTGGGACAAAGCAATTCCACAATAAATGCAAGTTATCTAAAAGTAGTATCAAGGAACAAGGTGATTCGAAATTGCCTTGGAAAAAATATATTATGTACCCACTATCCAACACATGGTTCATGATTAAAAAATATCCCTTTTGGAATTTAGACTAGATGAACCAAACCCTTAAATAAAAGCCAAAACTAGTCATTCCATTATCAAGCAACTACATAGATATATATCCCATGCAAGTTTAATGCAGGTAGGAATACATCTTATATTGTCTCACCTACAAATGAAACCCAATCCCTTAGAAAGATTGAAAATCACCCAATCGTCTACAAGCAAATGCGGTAAGCACAATGGATACAACTATAGAGGGAAGAACACATGCATGATGTATTTGATCCCATGAAAATGTATGCAAACCCAAACCCTAACACAAAATCTACCTAAATCTATAAAGAATGGGAAAATATATTTTGATAGTTAATTTATGTGTTTAAAAACACAATGAGGGTCATTAGCTTTATAGGAATAATTTCCTACATCCAGCAAAAGTTCCTATGTTGCAACCAAATCATCCTTCATCAATGTAATCTAGTATGATTTTTTTTTCTCTATGAATAATTCCTCCACAATTTCCCTAAAATAACAAACACATGAAACAATAAATTAGATAAAGATAATGGGAACACAAGAATATAGGGGAAATATCATTAAAACCAGATGACATCATTAAATTACCTTTGTCCAGTGTAATTCTTGGTTATAAGAAACTACAAAATCCATGAAATTCAATTTTTATTCCATCACATAATGTCAAATCCCATCTCCATGGTATTTGTGGGTTCCTCACAATAATGTATCTATATATGTGCATGTTTCCTATACTTATGCCTTTCCCATGCCTAGGTTATTTGGATCTCCAACTCGATCTCCAATGGAATATGTGATCTTCCTCGTGAATTGGAAGAGACGCTTACTCATTTTCTTCCAATCCTTACTTTGCACCAATGTTTTTATCACCGCTACAACTAGAAAAATATGACAAAATCTTATCCACAATCAAAGCTTTCTCTATAAAAGGGAAACCTGGAGATTGTAGATATCTCTTCAATTTCTCTCTAGGTACATAGAGTTTCATGTTTGAAATCAAAGTTGCCAAGAAGAAAAGTATGGCTATCTAATGAAAGTTGTTGTAGTAAGCACATTTACAATCTATTGAATTGAAATGAAAGCTAAAAGTAATCCAAGTTTAATAGTTAGTGTTGAATCAGATTACTGGCATGCTTTCAAGATCTGGTCAATTTATTCATGTAATCGCAAAGGTGGTAGGAGCAGTTCGTGATGTTGAGTGAGATCTTAGTGTGATTCGATCACATCTTTATGCCCTTACATTTAAGCCACTTCTACGATGATAGCCTCATCCCAAGACTTGAAGGGCATAAGTATTTAGGGACTGAGACGATATATTGCTAACGTGACAGCCTACAATGCCCAAGGCAGAAGTCTCAAATGTGAATATGTCTAGTTTTTAATGGCGAAAATTAATCAGTTTGTTTACCAAGATTTAATGCGACGGCGACTGCGTGCCGCGCAACCGCCATTTAGGCAACAAGCTAGTTATTAATCATCGTATTCTACATTGATGGGACCCACTGTTGTTTTAAAGATATCAAATTGTCACATGGAGTAAGCTAGCTAGCTATGGAGCAATCCTCCCTCATCGGACGGAGGAGGAGCAAAGTTACCGTTGACTTTGCTCCTCCTCCGTCCGATGGAGGGAGGATTGCTCCATAGCTAGCTCACTCCTTGTCACATTGTTTTTAAATTAATGTAATGCTTACTAGTACGATACAGTGATGACGATGGTCGCTATTCTTTACTTCTATTTTCAATCAATTTGTAAGCTTTCTTCACTTTAAAACCAAACGATTGGTTCAATGGACCGCTGTATAACTTGTCTTTGTAGCGATCTTTTTTCTGTAAATGAAATCACATATTCTAAGCTAGGAATCCATTAACATGGTTTGAAATTCTAATATACGTTATTTGTTCGAGTTCATACCCTTTACACATCTTTCTCACCAATAACCTATCTCACCAAGTATAAGCCTTATTATATTGGTCAAATATCATTAAATCTTGTTATTGTATTTTAGCTTGTATCTCGTTTTTTTGTTTGTATTTATGACTTTATGATTTCAATATTCTGATATTGTATTTTAGCTTGTATCCCATTTTTTATTTATTTATTTATGATTTGAGTATTCTGATATGATTCTATTGCATGAAACAACGGAATCCCCAGAAAAAAAACAGTCTATGTTTTTCCTGAACAATGACTTTACCTTTGTGCTTACTTTCACTAAGGAGTCGTTTTTTAGCTAATAAAAACAAACACTTAACGTAGGTACCTGTTTTTATGCAATTGTTTGGATTGTGTTTAATACTATTCAAATTAGACATACAAAGTGTTTAATAGTAGTGAGATTAGATATGTTGTTTTAGTAGTATTGAAATTTGATGTTAAACAAATTTCTCTTCAATATATTTTGATATAGATTTATATAACAAGATTCCAAAAAGAAAGAACAAGTATATTCATCAAATATACATATTCATCATTTAATTAATCAATTATTATGTTTATGCAATAATTATGAAAAAAAATTTTACCACATATTTCAAATATGGAAAATCTTAAAGATTAATAATTTGACAAATTTCACTAATTTTTAAATTTACAACCATAAAAACGTATAATGATATTTATGTAAACATATTCAATTTTACAAAGATTATTTGTGAGCTAAATTTCACCCTTAATGTATTTTGCAACTCTTTGAATCCCAATGGATTAAAAGTGAACAAATTTAACCATATCAAAGACAAATTTTGCTTTGCCAAAAAATAAAAATAAAATTCTAAGTTGTCAGGAAACTTAGGTTCAGGGATAGGAACAAAGATGGAGATGAAGACACAACCTTTTGAAATAGGGAACTTGGGTATGTTGAGGTACTATAAACACACACACACACACACACAAACACGCCACTTTTTATAATTATAAATTATAATATATATGAAATTCAAATCATTTTCATTGTTTAGCAAGTAACACACTATAAAGTCCAACATACTATGTTAAAGTTACTAACTAAATAGTAAAACATGCTCATTGCATCAAAGTTCACTGATATAATAATAATAATAATAATATATTTTTAAGGTCACGGTGAATCTAAATGGCACCAATTTGGTGTATGAGACCCCCTTGTTTGTGGCACAAGGGACCCCCCTCTGCATAACAATATAACTGTTAAAGTCTACAGAGTTGTACATACCTTACCCCCCTATGTATTTAAACCTATGACATCCTAGTAGGAAACACATTTTCTTAACCGTTAGGCCCACTCAGGTTGTAACTATGAATCGTAAAGTGCAAATTACATATGAATCACAAGTCTAAATATGATAAACCAAGTGTATTTTTTTCGTTTTTGGGACAGATATGCATGTGGAACAGTCTTCAAGCATCCCCAACAATGTTATCAGAATAGACTGGTCAAGCTCAAAAATCTAAACAGGATCGAAACTAGAAAAAAAACAGACTTAAAAACCGATCAACCAAAATTATATAAACTATTCAAACTTTGGAAAAAAACATATATATTCATGTGAATCCATATTAATCCAAACCATTATACACAAATATGCAAAGTTTCTCATCTATAGTGTGAGGGTGAATATAACTAAAATAACATTGAGTACAATCCATATCCGACCAAAAATACATAAATAAAGATGCTCTAAATGGCCTCTAGAGTCCAAAAACCTTCATGCTACAACAAACAATTACATGCTATCAAAATCATCAGCTATATTGGGATCCTATACATCACTAACACCATGTTCCCCCTTCTCTAGGCTCTACCGCTTTCCTGCACCTCAAATATCGAAGTTGATCCTCCAAGGACATTAGTCAACACCCTACAATTTTGATGAAAGTTCCTAATCCACACATTAAAATAAGGTAGAAAAAGATTCTCATGCTTAATAAGTGATTTTGCTTAAGTGAAGGGTACATTTTTATTAAGGTCATGACAGAGGAGTTCAATAATTAGCACCACCAACATCAAGGCACATAGAGATGCTAATGTGTTTAATTAAATACTATTCCCACCCTCATACATGATAGAATCCAATGGAAGTGTTGCAATTCTAAAATCCCGTAAACTGATAAGTTTGTTGAAGTTTGAATGTGATAATAAATTCTACTTTTTGCATATGAATTCCGATGAAGTTGGAATCATTCTCAAACATATTGAAACAATTAACGATAATGCTACAAATTTAAGTAAAAGGATAGAAAATGAAAGATAAGGAGGATGCTACTTTTACTTCAAGAATTTAATATTATCGAATAATATTGGTCCTCAAGTATCCCAACGTTAGGGTAACCCATATCCTCTGCAATCAACATCCATCGATTTCATTACAGACGTCTCGGGTTCGCGGGTGGAATACTCGGTTCCCAAACCCAAGATGTGGGATGTGAACCCAGGGCAGGGTTTGGATATCCATGTTACCTAGAAAAAAATGGAGCATTTTTCAAGTTTTTAATTCACTCCATTCGAAACATATCTATGGATGAAATCATTTGTAAAGGAAATCTATTTACCCCAAAAGTGTTTTTAAGTGATGTTGTATTCCTAAAGCATAAGAATTATTTGATAACCTATCTATGTACTAAATTATTTGTAAAACCACCTTAAAATTGTTATTTACATGTTGTTTCCATAGTAGCATAATTGGGTTGTATTGATATTTTGTGTATGGAAATTCAGAACAAATTTGAATTCATCGAATATAAGGTGTAGGTGTAATATGGATACATAATCTTACTAGTAGAAAATTAAATTTTGAAAATAAATTAAAAAAAATAAACTTTAATTATTTAAACACTATAAACATAGAAATAACATTCAATTTCATACCTTTGATTAAAATAATTATTTCATACTTTATTATTAAACTAATTATTAGTAACTAGTTGTTGTCTCTCACACTCGCCATATTCTAGGTTGTTGAGATTTTATATTTTGGTTTTTTAAATATATGCTTAATTTTATTACATAAATGTCTATGTACACATTTAGGGTATATTTGTGAATATTTGATTACAAGTATTATAAACTAAAGTTGTCTACTTTGTACTATATTTTTTCATTATGTATTTTTCGTATTGAATTGTACCAGTATTGTATTTGTACTTCAATTATGCTAGTATGCTTGTTTCATTGAGATTTAGTCGCCTTTGATATCATATCCCATCTTGCTAGGATTAAGTAATATTTGATATCAAACCTGTCTTGTAAGATTGAATCGCAAAAGAGTCATCCTTTAAATATTTTATGAATAGGAATACCATTTATAAAACCACCTTAAAACTATAAAACTTCCTTGCACAATATTTATCGGTGAGATTTAATCGTCTTTGATGTTCCATCCTATCTCATTAGGATTTAATTGTCTTTGATATTATAACTTGTCTTACTTGCATTTAATCACCTTTTCTTTCTTCTTGCATTTAATCACCTTTTCTTTCTTCTTAACTTGTCTTACTTGCATTTAGTTTTTTTTCTTTTTTCTTTTGTGTGTTCTTGCATGCTCTCAACAAATTTGCAGAAAGAAATCCATGTGGAAGCTTGTCGTGACCATAACTCCATGTTTATGCTGCCTCGTATGCATTACAGTCATCCATGGGATCCGTTGATGTAGTGAGAGTAGTTGTTGTCCCTTTAAATATGTAGATTTTGATAAAAACACTTTACTCATTTAGGCCTTGGATTTACACATTTTTGTTTACGCTTTGGTAATTATTCTTGGTCCTAGAAGAAGCAATGCTAGGAATAGAAATCACTACAAGGACTATTGGAATCCCATGTGAGATGAATAGCTAAAAGAAATTACAAATTGAATGTGTATGCTTGAAAAGAGGTTCAACTCCAACATGCTACAATAAAAGAGGAAGAACACAAGTGTTGATTTAGTGTTTGGAGTTTGATATTGAGAATTGCATGTTAATCTTTCCATTTTACAAATTTTTGAATCTTGGAGAGACATAGACCTCCAAATTGCAATCTACAGGTTAACAATAACATACTATTCAATCAAGCGTTATTATTTCTTACATTTAGTTAATTCCATAATTAGTTTTGTAGCATTTACAGTTATATGAATGTTTAAATGCATGAGTTTTATAGTTGTCACACTCTGCTAGTGCCAATATAGTTTTTGAGTTGCATTGGTAACCTACAGACCTTGATTGTGCATTATTTGGTAATAGAGAGACATCCAACTTTGGGTTGAGAAGTTGCAGAACCATAAGACTAATTTTTTCGTGACAATTTGGTTCCATGAGTTCATTTCTTGTGCAACTATTGGAAGGGCCTAGTTAGTTAGTCAACTAAGCTTGTCGCTCTACTGGTAGTCAACTAATTTACCAGCCTAGAAGTTCAACCAACATATTTAGATAATCACGTAGATTTATATGTCATTTCATATAAATGATATTAGTTTATGTTACAATATGTCCTTCTACTGATAATATAACAAATTATTAGAATCATATCTAATCTTGTCTATTTCTGCATGTGTGTACCTCCTAATGTGTGTCAATGATAACTAATGAATGTAATCATGTAGACTGCAACATTGGTTCTATTGTTGGAACCTAAACCTGTACTCAAGACAACATATACAGATATGTACACATAAATGTTGACACTAGAAGACAAAAAAAATAAAAACTATACCAACAACTACGCTAGAAGGAAACCGACTAACAATCACACAAGTAGAAGAAATATTTTTCATCGATACCCATGGTTTTTTTTGGATTTAATACCTTTTCTAATCCACAAATTCATCGAATAGACTATAGATGACACTAAGTGAATAAGATAGAGAACTGCAACACAAGCTAAAAATGGTGGTTGAACTAATTTTTATGGGTGGATCTAGAAGATTGCAGACAAATTTTATGAAGAATAAACGCTTGAATAAAGAACATTTGTTGACGATCATGGGTGATTCCATGAAGATGGGTAACACTTTTTGGCCAAATTTGGTGATGAAAACCTGATTTTTTACTCATGTGCTAGATAGAAGCCCTCAAAACGCATATATGCCATGTGAATTTTGACTTGCAATAAGAAAACAAATTGTAGAATATTATGTTGGCTTCATAGTGATATTTTTTAAAAAATATTCCGATGTCATTTAATGTGTGAATTTTTGCATTTAATGAACTGTGTGACCTTAAAAATTTGAAGAAGCTAATAAGTGGCTCGTGTCCACGTAGAGTAATTCAATCTTGCATTAATAACTTAAAATAAATAAGTATATGAGCATGATCTACATAAAATGCAGTGTGATGTGCATATTTTTTTGTTAATTTTTTTCGCATTATACAATTATTTATTATTTTTCGAAAGTGACCACATTCGATTTCAGCATCGTTTTAAACACATATTTGTCCACGTAAAGGAATTTTTTCTATTTTTTCAAAAATTGAAAAACCAAAGATACCCTTTTGAAGAGGACACGTCGATATGTGATGTGTGCATTTTTAAGAATTTTTTGGCTGTGTATTTTTAACTCTGCGGATTTTTCTTTGAGCTGCTTCGAAGGTGCAGTGTGGTTTTCTAAGTATAAGTTTTAGAAGTAATTAAAAAATAAATATCATATGAATGCCAAAATGCATGTATGATACGTCAATGGATAGAAGATTCGTTTGTGAATCTATCGGTATCAACTCCGCTCAGTTATGTGCTAGGAATGGCAGGGTTTACACCTCTGTAAGGAACAGTAAATTTTCCATTTGTTTGAATGAGGGCTAAGTCTGTTTTTTTAAGTCCTCGACCGAGGTATCTAAATACCTCGGTCGAGGTATTTAAATACCCCGACCGAGGGTTTGTAAAGCCCGCAATACCTCGGTCGAGGTATTTAAATACCTCGGTCGAGGGCTTGATAAAACCTCGGTCGAGATATTAAGACCTCGGTCGAGGGCTTAACAAGCCCTCGACCGAGGTGCGTTTTTCTGTTTTTGCCGAAATGCGCTTGCCAAAAAGTGTTACCCAGGTCCGTGGATTCACCCTCATGTGAAAAGGAGATTTTACAACAACCTGCATGAAATATTTTTGTTCATATTACTATTAATCCTTCACAGTTTTTTGATTCTCAAGGAGTCGGACATATCATGGAACCTCGTCTAATAGTGAATACACCTATTTCTACTGACTAGGAAAAGAAGCAAGCCGCGTGGGAGTAATTTTTGGGGAAATGAAATCATTCATGATTAGCACCATCTCCAACCTAGAGTAATTCAAGAAGGTGATGGGGGAGATGCTTACCATGAAGTTCCAGTAAAAGAGTCACTCTAATCGACCTGCATAAAAAGGAGAACATAGAGATAATGCAAATTCACATAAGATCTAGTCAAAATGTCAACACTTAAAATGACAACGAATATCCAAAAATTTGAAAGAGAAAAAAGAAGGAAAATAAGAAAACAAATATGAGAAGTTGCAAGTTCTTGTTGGTCAAAAAGGAGAGGAAAAATAAAGGAAGGCACAAGTCTGGCACTACCTAAGTTGAAGTCTAATCAACTAGAGGAAGAAGAGGGAGTGACCAAGAATTATCTAACATTGGATGATGAGCAACATAGAGTGGTTGAAGGATTTGGAGTGCTATGTCTATTAGAATTATAAGACAAAGAAGAAACCAATGGAAAAACGGTTACAATTTGTAAAAATCACCATAATCCCCTTGAAGTGCCATTGTGTCACATGCCCCAATTTTGCAAAAATAATATTATCATATTTTATTTTATTTCAAGACAATATGTTAAATTTTATGCTAAGTTGTAATTGATGACTCGGCAGAGTCAAGGATGTTGAATGTAATTCTGAATATTTTTATTATAAATAAATAAAAGTGGAGACAACAGCTTGGGAGAGCTGTTAAAAGAGTGTTTACTGGTCAAGTTGGTGGAGGAGACTGGGTGCAGAGCAAGTAGACAAGTGGCAGCATCCTCAAACACTTCCAATGTTGCAGGTGGCAACCTCCCTACATTTGGGGTCATGATCCCCCAAGAAAGTGGGATCAGAGCAGGTGGCTCAATTAATGACAACTGACCCAAAAAGACATAGGCAATCTTAATAAAAATGCCCATTGAAGAGAGCTGAGGTTGCTCATTCCAGGGAAGTGTTCATTCAGGTGAATGTACTTCAGAGGATTTCATTGGGAAGGGAATTTTGTGGAAGGTGTTTGAGGGGTTAACTGCAAAAGTGATCTAGTGCAGCTTTTCAGCTGAAGGATCTTACTCCTGAGTGCAGAGTGAATACTGAGTCAATGGACTAGTATATTGTTCCTTGCTCCACCAGTTCTCAGCCAAGGAGACCAGGAATAGGCTCGGAGGTCCTGAGGAGACGCTGTTTGAGCGCTCTCTAGGAGTTGGTAGGGAGGAATGGTCTCCCAACGTTGTTGTTGTCCAACTTAAGCAGGTTCTATAGTCTTTTATTTTGCTGTGTTAAAAGTTTATATGTGAGACTGACTAATTAATGAATGGTTAAATGTTTAGTCGTGAATTGACAGAGATTGTAATCTTTTAGTTATTTGAAATCTTGAATCTGTAATTGATGAAAAATAATCCTAACCTGTGTTTTTCCATGTCTGGAATAGACCAGACCGTACTCTAGCACCGACAGTATATTTTAAAATAGATGAAGGATATGATAGAAATCTGAAATGAATAGAGCTATTATGTATTTCATAATATTGGAATAATTTATTTATGTATGTAGTTTGTTATCAGAAAAGAATATTAACCTGTCTAGTTAAGTTTCTTGTTTAACCAGACTGTTTTGATAAGAATGCTAGCAAAGAAATAACCATAATACTTTACATGTAGCAGGTTTATTTTATTAGCAAGTTATTCCAGTAGATAAGTTATTATTCTTACACAGTACTTTATTTCGTAATTTTACCTTTAACCTGTAACAGAGGCAGTAAAAATAACTCAGATAAAAACCGTTCTATTATAATTTGCTAAGTAAAGATTTAAAAACCAGAATCCCTTAGTTTAAATACTAATGATATTAACTAGTTATGTTTACAAATATTCAAACTTCAAGTATGGTAAGGCATGTACCTGTTATCAAGGCACTTAACAAACCCTATTTATAAAGTATTAAAAAAAAGAACTATAAATTATGATAATAAACAACATTAAAAATAAATGATTATTTGAACAAGGAATTATTCCTTAAGTTTTACAAATAGAATGTACAGGCAAAAGAGTAATTACAGGGTCGAAACCCTTAAATTATTTCCTTGTATTTTTTTTCAAAGAAAAATAGATAAGCTTTAGAAATAATATCATTGAGTAAACTGAACTAATGTTGACTGATTACAGTCTTTATAAATGAAAGGTATGCAGAGATAGAAATTTAGGATATTATAGTATAGACAGATAATAATATTGACTTAAAACAATAATTGTTTACAAATTAAGAACCCACTTAACAAACTGAAGAGATTACTTTTAGGAAACCCTAACTTAAAAATCCTTGAGCCATTAAATAAAAGCATCATGACTGACAATAATCTCGAATCCTTTAACAGTAAACTATTATAATTAATAACAATAAAAATTATTTGAATAAGGTAAAAACCGTAGCTCGTTTTCTGAGCAAACAACTATCCAGTATTCATTTACTATCCAAAATAATTACAGTCGTAACCTAGGGTAAATATTTAGCTTATTTTATAAATAGCATTAAAAATGAAATTCATTTCATTTACGCAGAGATACAAAATCATACACAGGTGAAACGAAGCTAAGTTAACGACAGACTGTCTTAAAGGATTTCCCATTGCTTCCACGAGCCTGAAGGTGAAACTTTAACAAAACTTAACAAAGTACAAAATCAGCTAGAGGCTGAGCACCTATATCGTGATATGGAGTGTTTTATAAACAAGTATTAACAAACATATTATTACAACTCTGTAAGTTTTTTTTTTAAGGAGAGCTTTACAAGTTACAGTGTTGAAGACGGAGGCACCCTGCTAAAAGCAAGAGTTAAAACCAAAACAACAACTATTAAATGAGGAACAACAACCCAAGATTGGAAACGACATGACCGTGACTTCTTCCAACTGCAAAGGTTTGAACAAGCAGGGGGAAATCATATTTTCGAAACCAGAGCTTACCGTAGGCCGAATGTTGAGCCATTTGAGAAGTGCTATTGTCGAGAGTGGTGGCGAATTAACCCTACACATTAAGAACCAAGGTTTAATTAAAACAAAAGGATTTATGTGCAGAACAAATACATTAAACCATTGCTAGCTTTAACTTTAAAAATTTACCTCAGACTGAAGCAAAGGTGATGGATCCGCAAAGAAATAGCAGCACCACAACTAGGGTTAAGAAGAGCCAAACCCTCATACTCGCTGAGGATGGAAACGACAGGGCATTGTTCAAATCACGTTGACAGCAACGTCAAAGACAAGCCTGGGCAACGGCCACGAAGGAGTCAAATAACCATGAAGTTGGAACTCCCACCAACATGCAAGGTGTGACAGTAAAACTCCAAAACAAAACCTACAACGAAGGAGCTTAACAAACAGTTGCATTGAGCTCAACCTTTCACACAGTGACAGACCAAGATAGAAGGGCAGCAAGGGAAGCTACAGGCGGGTCGTAAGGCCATTTGCAAGAAGAACATTGAACCCTGACAAAGCAAAAAGGAACCATGATGGAATTGGGTAACAGGACCAAGCTCAAGGGAAGTATGGCATGAAAAACATAGACATGGGAGCCATTGATAGCTGAATTTCATTCACAACCGCCATGGGTGTTTGCAGAGCAGCCCGAAGGGCCAACGCAAAAGTCGGAACAAGAATAAGCCAAGGGTTAGGGTTGATAATTATATATATGACCCTTGCATGGCCAAGAGGTTTCCACGTGGCCGCAATCATAAAATTCATGCAATGGATCGACTCTCCATAGTTCCCTGTGACCAAATCGTAATCAATTATTTACCAAATGATTTAATAAACTACCTAGGTTTTTAATGTATGCCTAGTGATCATATCTTAATACATATGCTTAAACGTATAGAAGTTAGCCCATCATTAGCATGGAGATGCAATGTTATAATAACATTGACCTAGCTCACGGTTATAATCTTAGTCTCGTGACCCGAAAACCCTTGCATAAAAATATTGGTAAACTATGTTATAGGTCTAAGCTAGTGAATATTGTGGGGATACGTTAAAAGTTTATGTTAACAATTATCGTTGGAATATGCATAATATATGTATGTATTAACCCTTTTAGAATGGTTATAACTCACCAAAGCATATAGCAATAACATTATTGCGATGTGAGTGTATTATTAACTAAGTTGTTACCAATAATAACTCAAGCCAAGTATGAAATCGTTTATCATATAAATAGTCTAGTTAATTTGTGTAAGAAAACTATCTAGTAGTTATAGATTCTCTTACATTGTGGTCAAGCATTTTTTTTACAACACTCAAGTCAAGAACTTTGCATAGCATCGTTTTGAGTAGGTTCATAAACATTCTGCAAGTTCAACATTGTTAAAAACCTATGTGTCTAATAACAAATAGTTTATGCAGGATTATAATTCTTATGGAAACTATCAAAGCAAATGATAGCAAAGCTATGAAGTGGCAAAGAGTAATATAAGAACACTACTATGAACTCTTTTACTTAGTTCAGATCAATGAGATCTTATTTTAGAATTTGGTTGTTTCTCGTTACTTTGGAAAAATAGTTTCACTACTATGAACTCTTTTACTTAGTTCAGATCAATGAGATCTTATTTTAGAATTTGGTTGTTTCTCGTTACTTTGGAAAAATAGTTTTATGTTTATACCAAAATACTGAGGTTAACATAAGATGAAAAGATTGGCTCTATAAGAAAAACACCAACCTTGGAATATGTTCGTAGACGGAACTTAATGCAGGAAATGGATTATAGAAAAGATAGGATATGCATTTTAAAATAAAGGTTATCAAGCAGATAAGTTTTGAATGTTCAGAGCCAAAGAAATTAGTTTACTATTGCTACATACTCTAAAGGAAGAAACACAATCATCTGAACTTGAGTCTACAACAACAACTGAAGAAAACAAACGGTTTTTACCTTATGGAAGTTGTTTGGATTACAGCAGCTTATCTACTAAGCTTATTATTTTGCAAATAGAAATATTGTTTGATGCTTTATGAAATTAAAGACGTTACTCGATCATTCATACATGTAAATCTGTAAGAACAAGTAATCCTTCTGCGTTAGCATAAATGCTAAGTAAGCCCTAGAATTCAAAGTCAGATTCCACCTACTGTCATAAATAGAACTCATCAGTAAATTGAAAATAGAAATAATGCGCAAGTTAAACTTAATATTGTTTCAATAAGAAAACTGCTGAGTTAACATAATTGAGTTTATGCAAAACTAATCTATTAATTGTTTATTTTATTGCTAACCATTAGCTGTTAGTAAACCGCAGTCTCATCATTTTATATTATTTCAAAATTTTAAATTTTTGTGAAAATTTGGGGTTTTGGCATGTGGTATCAAAGCACAAGGTTCAAACACTAGGCCTTGATGAAGCCCAACTAGCTTTTAGGAAACAGTAAACTGAATTATTATGCTGAAGCATTTTCTCTTAAATGTTATTCGGTGGAGAATTGTTTTCTGAAGTTTAACAAACAGGTATGGAAAGGCTGGAAGAATATGCAGAGGAGGAATCTCCAGTTACTGAACCAGGAAATTTACCAAGAGATCCTATACCAGAGGATTTAACTACCAATTCCTCAGAATTGTTACAAACTGTAAAAGATCTAAAATCTGAAATAGAGTCTGTAAAGCGAGAAAATGAAAGGATTCTGAGGGCTCAAGAAGAGTTGAATCAGATCCTAACTAAAAAGTTTCAAACTAAGGGTAGGGGTAGAATAACAGAATCAGAAGATACAAGTCATCAACGTAAATCTAAAAAGATGAAACATACTAAAACTAAAAGTAGTTCATCTTCTGAAGTGTTTAGTGAACAATGAAACTACCATTCTACTAGTGACAGTAGTGATGATAATCAGTACACAAAAATAAAGGAAATACAAACCTTATGAGGAGATTTCTGGGGAATTAAAAAAGTTAAAACCACCAACCTTCAATGGAGAGACTGAGAAGGGGGAGGAAGCTGAATCCTGGTTATCTGGGATGAAGAAGTACTTCCAAATATATAACTATTCTAACCAGTTAAAGGCTAGAATGGCTATTTATAACCTCTCAGGAAAGGCTGACATTTGGTGGCAGGACTTGAAAAGAGTTAAGGGGATAAAAGAGAAAAATGTAAACTGGAGTACCTTTAAGAGCTATTTTAAAAATAAATTTCTATTTGAGCAGTATTATGAGGAGAGGGAAAAAGAATTTTATGAGCTGAAGTTAGGATCAATGACAATGAAAGATATGAATAGCAAGTTCTTAAGTCTACTTAGGTATGTACCATACCTTGTAGATGAGAAACCAAAGGTACATCGATTCCTCAGCTGTCTACCTTATCATATTAAGGATAGGATTGAATATGATAACTCAAAGACCTTGTAAGAAGCTATGAGGAAAGCTAACTTCTGTTTTGAGCAGAATCAGAAGAAGGAAAGCTTGACCAACTGGAAGGCTAAGAAAAATAATAATCAGTTTGAACAAAAGAAGAAGGATTTTGTGCCTAACAGAAATTCTAAGAACAATAAGGCCAAAAATTATTCTAATAACAAGAACTTCCAAGGAAATGAGAACAATACACTCAACAATCAGAATAATTCTAAAGGTAAGGAATTTGCAAATAATCATGGAAATTTTACCAAGAACTTTGAACGCAAAGAGGCTATCAAGTTCTGGGAGTGTAATGGCCCACACTATGCTTCAATCTGTCCAAATCGGAAGAAGAATATTAGCAATATTCATACCATACAGGAGGAGATGACCGTTGGGGAACTAGCGAGGACCATGCCCAGAATCAAAGCAGCCTTGGAGAATCGGCAAGCAGAATATCAGAATTCCATGGTGGAAGTAGAAGGTATGATAAACCAGACCCCAGTAACTATTTTGATTGTTCAAGGAGCTAGTCTTAGTCATATTGCACCTAAAATAGTAGAAAAATGTAAGTTATCTGTTGAAAAATTTGAGAATTCTTGGTTGGTTCAGTTAGCCACTGGTGCTAAAAGAAAGGTAACTTGTTTTGTAAAAGAATGTGCAGTAGTTATGGATAATTTTGAAACTGTTGTCAAGCTTAATGTTTTTCCTCTTGGTTCTTATGATTTGCTGATTGGTATGGACTAGTTAGAATAACATAGAGTAATTCTAAATTGTTTTGATAAAACCTTCACATGTTTAAATAGTGACTGGAAACCAGTAAGTGTTAAAGGAATCCCTAGAAAAACTATCATAAGACAAATTTCTGCCCTACAGCTTAAGAGAGCTGTTAGAAAGGAATGTAAAGCTTATGCAGTAACAATAACTGATGAAGAGAGTCTAATTAAAACAGATAAGTTAAAAGTGGAAGACATACTAGTCTTAAAAGAATATGTAGATGTATTCCCTGAAGAGATTCTAGGATTACCTCCAAAAAGGGAATTGGATTTCACCATTGAGTTGGTACCGGGTGCAGTGCCTAGCTCAAAGGCCCCTTATCGAATGAACATACTCGAACTTAATGAATTAAAATCTCAATTAAAAGAATTAATTGATAAAAGTATATTCGACCAAGTGTGTCTCCCTGGGGGGCACCCGTCATCTTCGTTAAGAAAAAGGACGGAACCATGTGACTCTGCATAGATTACCGCCAGTTAAATAAGATGACCATCAAAAATCGATATATGTTTCCCCTCATAGATGATCTGTTTGATCAACTACGTGGATCCACGGTGTTTTCAAAAATATATTTAAGGTCTGGATATCATCAAGTAAGGATTAAAGATGAAGACATCTTTAAGATAGCTTTCAGAACTCGATATGGTCATTACGAATTTGTCGTAATCCCATTCGGGCTTACTAATGCCCCAACTGTTTTCATGTGTTTAATGAACAACGTTATGCATAAGTATTTAGATAAGTTTGTGGTCGTGTTTATCGACGACATTCTAATCTATTCAAAAACTGAAGAAGAACATAAAGAACATCTAAAACTTGTTTTGCAAGAGTTGCGAGATCATCAACTCTTCGTAAAGTTTAGTAAATATGATTTCTTCAAGGATAAGATTCAGTACTTAGGTCATGTGACGGATGTTCGATCTTTCATGGGCATTACTGGTTACTACCGGAGTTTCATTGAAGGTTTTTCGAGGATTGCAAATCCGATAACTTCCTTGCAGAAGAAGGGACAGAAGTTTTTCTGGAATAAAAAATGTGAAGAAAGCTTTAAAAAGTTAAAAACTTTATTAACCAGCGCACCTATTTTAAGAATAGTTGATCTTAATAAAGAATTTGTAGTGTGCATTGATGCCTGTAATGATGGCTTAGGCAGTGTTCTGACTCAAGAAGGGCATGTTATTACCTATGAGTCTAGAAAATTAAAAGTTCATGAAAAGAATTATGCAACATATGATCTGGAATTAGCAGTTGTTATACATGCCTTAAAGATGTGGCGACATCACCTAATTGGCAGAAAATTTGTTTTAATGACTGATAATAAAGGATTGAAGTATCTGTTAGATCAGCCTATTCTAAATGCCAAACAAGCTAGGTGGTTAGCTTTCTTAAGTGAATATGATTTTGAAATTTAGCATATAAAAGGTAAAGAAAATAAAGTTGTTGATGCATTAAGTAGGAACGCGAGGCTGAATTTTGCAGTAGCTATCAGCACTTATGCTACA
Organism: Pseudotsuga menziesii; assembly: GCA_001517045.1. NCBI lineage: Eukaryota > Viridiplantae > Streptophyta > Pinopsida > Pinales > Pinaceae > Pseudotsuga > Pseudotsuga menziesii. The sequence goes on from LPNX011010448.1 coordinate 284,394, forward strand.
GATTTGGATGAACAACTTAAGGAAGGAATAGAACAAGATGAAATTTACTAGAGTTTGCAAGCTAAAACTAAGGAAAATCCAAAAAAAAACTTAAGTAAAGGTTACAGTTTAAATGCAAAAGAATTTTTACTGTATAAAGATAGAATGTATGTACCTAACATACCTAAGGTTAAGCTGTTAATTCTGGATGAAATTCATAAAAATCCATATTCAGGTCATCCAGGTTATCAAATTACTATAACTATGTTAAGAAAAGAGTATTTTTGGCCAAATATGAAGACTGAAGTAGCAGAATATATTGCTAGGTGTTTTGAATGTCAACAGGTAAAAACTGAACATCAACACCCAGCTGGATTACTTCAGCCATTACCCATTTCTAGCTGGAAATGGGAGATAATTAGTCTAGATTTTATTACTGGGCTGCCTAGAAATCAGAATCAAAATGATTCTATCATGGTGGTAGTTGATAAGTTAAGCAAAGCAGCTCACTTTATACCTGTTAAAACTACTTATAAAGCTACAAACATAGCTGATATTTTTCTAATACAGAATTTTCGATTGCCTGGAGTACCAAAAGTCATAATCTCAGATAGAGATCCTAAATTTACAGGAAACTTTTGGAAGTCTTTGTTTAAAGGGTTAAACACTACATTAAATATTAGTACTTCATTCCATCCTCAAACAGATGGGAAAACTGAAAGGGTAAACCAAGTACTGGAAGATCTCTTAAGAATGTATGTTAAAGGCCAGCCAGGTAAATGGGAGGATTATTTACATCTGGTAGAATTTGCTTATAATAATAATTATCAGACACCAGCCAGATTTAGTCCTTTTGAAATTTTATATGGATGAAAATGTAATACTCCTATCTCTTGGAGTAATCCATTGGATAGATTGGTATTAGGTTCTGAACTGTTAAAAGAAATGGAAGAAATTGTAAAACAAGTGCAAGGAAATCTGAAAGTGGTACATGATCGACAGAAAAGTCAAGCAAACTTAAAAAGAACTCCAAAGGAGTTTCAGGTAGGTGAACATGTGTTCATCAAGGTAAGGCCCAAAAAGAGCTCTCTGAGATTGGGGAGTTGTACAAAATTGGCACCTCGTTACTATGGTCCATTTGAAATTCTGTCTAGGATTGGACAAGTAGCTTATCAATTGCCATTACCACCAAATTTAAGAGTAAATAATGTTTTTCACATTTCCGTCTTAAAGAAATATGTTCATGATGGTACTCATGTTGTTAACTGGAATGATGTACAGGTGGAACCAGAAGGAGATTTTCTGGTGGAACCGGATTGTATCCTTGAGCGGAGGGAGATCACACTTCAGAACCGCACCATTGGACAGGTGAACATGCAATGGAAGCACCTTAGTCTAGAGGAAGCCACCTTGGAATTGGAAAGTAATATGCGAGATGCATATCCAATTCTGTTCCAGGGGAATTCTGAGGATGAAGAATAAATAACATCGAGGACGATGTTATATTCAAGGGGGTGTGTATGTCACATGCCCCAATTTTGCAAAAATAATATTATCATATTTGATTTTATTTCAAGACAATATGTTAAATTTTATGCTAAGTTGTAATTGATGACTCAAGAGAGTTAAGGATGTTGAATGTAATTCTGAATATTTTTATTATAAATAAATAAAAGTGGAGACAACAGCTTGGGAGAGCTATTAAAAGAGTGTTTATTGGTCAAGTTGGTGGAGGAGACTGGGTGGAGAGCAAGTAGACAAATGGCAGCATCCTCAAACACTTCCAATGTTGCAGGTGGCAACCTCCCTACATTTGGGGTCATGATCCCCCAAGAAAGTGGGATTAAAGAAGGTGGCTCAATTAATGACAACTGACCCAAAAAGACCTAGGCAATCTTAATAAAAATTCCCATTGAAGAGAGCTGAGGCTGCTCATTCCAGGGAAGTGTTCATTTAGGTGAATGTACTTCAAAGGATTTCATTGGGAAGGGAATTTTGTGGAAGGTGTTTGAGGGGTTAACTGCAAAAGTGATCTAGTGCAGCTTTTCAGCTGAAGGATCTTACCGCTGAGTGCAGAGTGAATACTAAGTCATTGGACTAGTATATTGTTGCTTGCTCCACCAGTTCTCAGCCAAGGAGACCAGGAACATGCTCGGGGGTCCTGAGGATACGTTGTTTGAGCGCTCTCCAAGAGTTGGTAGGGAGGAACGACCTCCCAACGCTGTTGTTGTCTAGCTTAAATAGGTTCTACAGTCTTTTATTTTACTGTGTTAAAAGTTTACATGTGAGACTGACTGATTAATGAATGGTTAAATGTTTAATAGTGAATTGATAGAGATTATAATCATTTAGTTATTTGAAATCTTGAATCTGTAATTGATGAAAAATAATCCTCACCTGTGTTTTTCCACATCTGGAATGGACCAGACCGTACTCTAGCACCGGCAGTATATTTTAAAATAGATGAAGGATATGATAGAAATCTGAAATGTATAGAGCTATTATGTATTTCATAATATTGGAATAATTTATTTCTCTATGTAGTTTGTTATCAGAAGAGAATATTAACCTGTCTAGTTAAGTTTCTTGTTTAACCAGACTGTTGTGATAAGAATGCTAACAAAGAAATAACCATAATACTTTACAGGTAGCACGTTTATTTTATTAGCAAGTTATTCCAGTAGATAAGTTATTATTCTTACATAGTACTTTATTTTGTAATTTTACCTTTAACCTGTAACAGAGGTAGTAAAAATAACTCAGATAAAAACCGCTCTATTATAATTTGCTAAGTAAAGATTTAAAAACCAAAATCCCTTGGTTTGCATACTAATGATATTAACTAGCTATGTTTACAAATATTCAAACTTCAAGTATGGTATTAAGGCATGTACCTTTTATCAAAGCAGTTAACAAACCCTATTTATAAAGTATTAAATAAAAACAGCTATAAATTATGATAATAAACAACATTAAAAGTAAATGATTATTTCAACAAGGAATTATTCCTTAAGTTTTACAAATAGAATGTATAGGCAAAAGAGTAATTACAGGGTCAAAACCCTTAAATTATTTCCTTGTATTTTTTTTTTAAAGAAAAATAGATAAGCTTTAGAAATAATATCACTGAGTAAACTGAACTAATGCAGACTGGTTACAGTCTTTATAAATGAAAGGTATGCACAGATACAAATTTAGGATATTATAGTATAGACAGATAATAATATTGACTTTAAACAATAATTGTTTACAAATTAAGAACCCACTTAACAAACTGAAGAGATTGCTTTCAAGAAACCCTAACTTAAAAATCCTTGAGCCATTAAATAAAAGCATCATGACTGAGAATAATCTTGAATCCTTTAACAGTAAACTAATATAATTAATAAAAATAAAAATTATTTGAATAAGGTAAAAACCCTAGCTCGTTTTTTGAGCAAACAACTATCCAGTATTCATTTACTATCCAAAATAATTACAGTCGTAACCTAGGGTAAATATTTAGCTTATTTTATAAATAGCATTAAAAATGAAATTCATTTCATTTACGCAAAGATAAAAAATCATACATAGGTGAAATGAAGCTAAGTTAAGGACAGACTGTCTTAAAGGATTTCCCATTGCTTCCACAAGCCCGAAGGAAAAAATTTAACAAAACTTAACAAAGTACAAAATCAGCTGGAAGCCGAGCACCCATATCATAATATGAAGTGTTTTATAAACAAGTATTAACAAACATATTATTACAACTGTGTAAGTTTTTTTTTTAAGGAGAGCTTTACAAGTTACGTCGTTGAAGCCGGAGGAGCCCTGCTAAAAGCAAGGGTTAAAACCAAAACAACAGCTATTAAATGAGGAACAGCAACCCAAGATTGGAAATGACATGGCCATGACTTCTTCCAACTGCAAAGGTTTGAACAAGCAGGGGGAATCATATTTTCAAAACTGGAGCTTACCGTAGGCCAAACGTTGAGCCATTTGAGAAGTGTTACTGTCGAGAGTGGTGGCGAATTAACCCTGCACATTAAGAACCAAGGTTTAATTAAAACAAAAGGATTTATGTGCAGAACGAATATATTAAACCATTGCTAGCTTTAACTTTAAAAATTTACCTTAGATTGAAGTAAAGGTGATGGAGCCGCAAAGAAATAGCAGCACCGCAACCAGGGTTAAGAAGATCCAAACCCTCATACTCGCTGAGGATTGAAACGACAGGGCATTGTTCAAATCATGCTGACAGCAATGGCAAAGACAAGCCTAGGCAACGGCCACGAAGGAGTCAAATAACCATGAAGTTGGAACTGCCACCAGCACGCAAGGTGTGAAAGTAAAACTCCAAAACAAAACCTTCGACGAAGGAGCTTAACAAACAGTCACATTGAGCTCAACCTTTCACAGAGTGACAGACCAGGATAGAAGGGCAGCAAAGGAAGCTATAGGCGGGCCGTAAGGCCATTTGCAAGAAGAACAGTGAACCCTGACAGAGCAAAAAGGAACCACGATGGAATTTTGTAACATGACCAAGCTCAAGGGAAGTATGGCACGACAAACACAGACATGGGAGCCATTGATAGCTGAATTTCATTCACAGCCGCCATGGGTGTTTTCAGAGCAGCCTGAAGGGCCAACGCAAAAGTCGGAACAAGAATAAGCCAAGGGTTAGGGTTGATAATTATATATATGACCCTTGCATGTCCAAGAGTTTTCCACGTGGCCGCAATCATAAAATTCATGCAGTGGGTCGACTCTCCATAGTTTCCTGCGACCAAATCGTAATCAATTATTTACCAAATGATTTAATAAACTACGTAGGTTTTTAATGTATGCTTGGTGATCATATCTTAATACATATCTTAAACGTATAGAAGTTATCCCATCATTGGCATGGAGATGCAACGTTATAATAACGTTGCCCTAGCTCATGGTTATAATCTTAGTCTCGTGACCCGAAAACCATTGCATAAAAATATTGGTAAACTATGTTATAAGTCTAAGCTAGTGAATATTGTGGGGATACGTTAAAAGTTTATGTTAGCAATTATCGTTGGAATATGCATAATATATGTATGTATTAACCCTTTTAGAATGGTTATAACTCACCAAAGCATATAGCAATAACATTATTGCGATGTAAGTGTATTATTAACTAAGTTGTTACCAATAATAACTCAAGCCAAGTATGAAATCGTTTATCATATAAATAGTCTAGTTAATTCGTGTAAGAAAACTATCTAGTAGTTATAGATTCTCTTACATTGTGGTCATTCATTTTTTTTACAACAACACTCAAGTCAAGAACTTTGCATAGCATCGTTTTGAGTAGGTTCATAAACATTATGCAAGTTCAACATTGTTAAAAACCTATGTGTATAATGACAAATAGTTTATGCAGGATTATAAGTCTTATGGAAACTATCAAAGCAAATGATAGCAAAGCTATGAAGTGGCAAAGAGTAATATAAGAACACTACTATGAACTCTTTTACTTAGTTCAGATCAATGAGATCTTATTTTAGAATTTGGTTGTTTCTCATTACATTGGAAAAAGAGTTTTATGTTTATACCAAAATACCGAGGTTAACATAAGATAAGAAGATTGGCTCTATAAGAAAAACACCAACCTTGGAAGATGTTCGTAGACGGAACTTAATGCAAGAAATGTATTATAGAAATGCTAGGATATGCATTTTAAAATAAAGGTCATCAAGCAGATAAGATGAAATGTTCAGAGCCAACGAAAGTAGTTTACTGTCACTACGTACTCTAAAGGAAGAAACACAATCATCTGACCTTAGTCTACAATAGCAACTGAAGAAAACAAATTGTTTTTACCTTACGGAAGTTGTTTGGATTACAGCAGCTTATCTACTAAGCTTATTATTTTTCAAATAGAAATATTGTTGGATGCTTTATGAAATTAAAGGCGTTACTCGATCATTCATACC
>LPNX011010448.1:290978-366358 GCA_001517045.1 Pseudotsuga menziesii
TTTGTTTACATGAAGGCCACACCAAAGATAACTGAGGATTCTCATCAATCGATAGCAAGATACTAGAATGTTACATATAGAGACCTACTATGAAATTTGTGAATGTTTAACTAACCATGTACTCTATGATTTCCATCATGACTTGAAGAATAATAAAATAAAATGGTGAATCATTTGTGAATAGTCGTCCCATAACACTTTTGAATTCCAAATAAATACAAGAAACAAAATGAATGTCCATCACAGTCAAACAAATTACTAAAATCAACAAAACAATGGATACCAAAACAATGGCTACAATGGTCAAGGAGGATGCAATGGATGAAGTGGCTACCGAAACAGTGGTGGCTGAAAGTGGCACAATGGAAACAATGGGGTCATTTTGTTGGTTGACCAAGAAGATCATATTGCTTCATATACTACAAAACCAACCACTTTAATCTCAACCATCCCCTAAAAGATAAAACCTGCTTAAAATTTTGTACAAAATGTGGTGTTGGGGATCGTTCATTAGAATACTGTCCGATCGTGGCAAAGAGTAATATAAGAACACTACTATGAACTCTTTTACTTAGTTCAGATCAATGAGATCTTATTTTAGAATTTGGTTGTTTCTCATTACGTTGGAAAAATAGTTTTATGTTTATACCAAAATACCGAGGTTAACATAAGATAAGAAGATTGGCTCTATAAGAAAAACACCAACCTTGGAAGATGTTCGTAGATGGAACTTAATGCAAGAAATGTATTATAGAAATGATAGGATATGCATTTTAAAATAAAGGTCATCAAGCAGATAAGATGAAATGTTCAGAGCCAATGAAAGTAGTTTACTGTCACTACGTACTCTAAAGGAAGAAACACAATCATCTGACCTTAGTCTACAATAGCAACTGAAGAAAACAAATTGTTTTTACCTTACAGAAGTTGTTTGGATTACAGCAGCTTATCTACTAAGCTTATTATTTTTCAAATAGAAATATTGTTGGATGCTTTATGAAATTAAAGGCGTTACTCGATCATTCATACCTGTAAACCTATAAGAACAAGTAATCCCTCTGCGTTAGCATAAATTCTAAGTAAGCCCCGGAATTCAAAGTCAGATTCCACCTATTGTCATAAATAGAACTCATCAGTAAACTGAAAGTAGAAATAATGCGCAAGTTAAACTTAATATTGTTTCAATAAGAAAACTGCTGAGTTAACATAATTGAGTTTATGCAAAACTAATCTATTAATTGTTTCTTTTAATGCTAACCATTAGCTGTTAGTAAACCACAGTCTTAGCATTTTATATTATTTCAAAATTTTAAATTTTTGTGAAAATTTGGGGTTTTGACACATTGTTAGATAAATTTTATCCATTATCTTGCATATTGAACTTGGTCAAACATCAATATGGAATTGACTAGATGAAATATGCCGACTTATTAGAGTAATAATTGAGAGTTTTGAGGACGAAAACTGGTTTTCCATCATTCCATGTGAAGTAGCAGTTGGTATCCTCATCAAGTACTTGGACCTCATTAAAGCGCCCCCCTTCCAGAGATAATTAGTGAATAAGTAGAAACATCACAATTGACAAGAGGTACAGTCGAAGAATCATGACCTTTCAAAATATTTAGGTATAAAGAAGCAAAAATCCAAACCAAGGGATAGCGTTCATGATTATGTAAATTAAGCAATTACCAAGAGATATCGTTCATGATTATGTAAAAAATATTTAAAGATCTTCTTAGACATATACCATATGTGATAAATGGCCAGTTACTAGTCCAATGGTTTGTTGTATGACTACTTCTTAGAATTAGGCCACCTCTCATAATGCATGCAATTAAAACTTATGAAGAATCTCTTAGGATAGCTCAATGTATTACAACTAATTATGAATGGGTCACTCCAAGCATTGATAAAATAATGGAAGAGAGAATAAATGTGATACAAAGGTCTATTAAATACCTCATTATACAATGTTCATATTTATATTGTAAAATTTGTTTGCATGAAGGCCACACCAAAGATAACTGAGGATTCTCATCAATCGATAGCAAGATACTAGAATGTTACATATAGAGACCTACTATGAAATTTGTGAATGTTTAACTAACCATGTACTCTATGATTTCCATCATGACTTGAAGAATAATAAAATAAAATGGTGAATCATTTGTGAATAGTCGTCCCATAACACTTTTGAATTCCAACTAAATGCAAGAAACAAAATGAATGTCCATCACAGTCAAACAAATTACTAAAATCAACAAAACAATGGATACCAAAACAATGGCTACAATGGTCAAGGAGGATGCAATGGATGAAGTGGCTACCGAAACAGTGGTGGCTGAAAGTGGCACAATGGAAACAATGGGGTCATTTTGTTGGTTGACCAAGAAGATCATATTGCTTCATATACTACAAAACCAACCACTTTAATCTCAACCATCCCCTAAAAGATAAAACCTACTTAAAATTTTGTACAAAATGTGGTGTTGGGGATCGTTCATTAGAATACTGTCCGATCGTGTTAGAAAAAAATTGTAATAAATAGATTGTTCCCCTACTATAGAGCTACCTGAAGTACGCATAATTAAATTCCAAAATACTTACAGGTAATCATGAGGTTAGGTTCCACAACAGGGAATGACAACACCCAAGAAAATCCTATTGTAAGAGTAAGAACAAATAAAGAATTAAAGTACCCTAACGCTAAGAATAAAAATGAAATATCCAAGGAATCACTAAATCTATTTCGAGACATCGTTTGAGAAGAGTAATTACATGTAGATGCAGAAGAACATACAAATAGTCCAGCATTATACTAAACAAATTATGTGACCTTGTAACTAAAGAACTAGCACTTGGTAGGCTAATCGAGTTGCTAAGTCTTTTAAAATCCTATGAAGAGAATAACAAGAATTCAAAAGCAGTAGCCCAACTAAATCACAAAGCAAAATATTTAGAAGATCAAAACCCCTTAGTTTATCTAGAAATATCGAAGATTATTAGGTTCAAAATTTGTATTCGATTTCGAATCACAAGTAAACATACTACCGCTAGTGACATTCCATGAGGTTTTTAGTGTTACAATAATGGGGAAAATTTTAAAAAAACTCCACTATAACCTCTATCATTCATTAGAGAGGTTTTAATAACGATTTTAGTGAATGTCATGTATAACATAAAAAAAAATTGGGTGTGTGGAGGTTCTAGCATATGTTTTCTTTTTTTTAATGTTTTTTCACATAATACGCACCCGTGCATTAACAAAGTGAACATCAGTGCACTAAAATCCAAATGCATCTGTGCTTAAGAAAAATTTAATTAAAAAATTGGTTGAGAGATGTCGATGCTTAAGAAAACAACAAACACATTGAATGCATGTATTACATAGAAAGCATCGGTGCGAGTATGTACGATGTATTGGGTCCTATATTACCATGGGAAACAAAGAGGAATTTAATTTTTTTTTTAAATGGATGAAATGATGGTGCATATATTATATATCACACATGTATGTTTCTCAAGTATAAAGCGTCGGCATTACAAATATAATCATAGTGTTGATGCAAATTTTGAAATTTGTTGCACTAGTGTGGTCGTGTGTGTAACAAGCATCGGTGCATGCTATCTATAAAATGCACTGTTGTATATTTGTTTCATGCATTCTTTGGTGAGTTCAAAACATACAATGCTCTAGTATGCACATATTTTAAGTATTTTTTAAACAAAATCTCAATTAGGAATCTCAAACCAAATACTTTTTTAATAATATTGATTTGTATATTTTAATTATTGCTTTTATATATATAATGATTGCATTTATGCATTGTGCAATTGATTACACCTCTGGTTTTTCTAACAATGTAAATCATCCATATATTAATTAATAAATCAACAATGCAACATTTTACAACAGTATACAATGCCATAAAATAAGAAACTTATTTTAATATATATGAGTAAGAAACCCATGGTCATACAAAATGGGACAATGTAAAGGTCCACAATAATCAAAGTTCAAACAATATGCAATTGTTACATTATTATGGTAACATGTCCTCATGCAATACAATATGTCGAGTACATTAAACAAAATACATGATTTTCACATACTAATATTCCAAAACATACAGCGTGCAATAACATTCAATTATATTGAATCTCTTTCATCAATTGAACTGATGTAATTGCTCAAGTTCCATGCATGCCTCATTTCTTCATCACTTGTAGGTGAAATTGTACTTGGGTTATTTAACCTAATATTTCGTTTATTGACTTTTGTATGATGTTCCTGCTCTCCATGTTCCATCTACAAACATATAAATAAAGTTTAATAAGTATAACTACATTTATATAGTAGAATATGCATATTTGTCTAAATTAAAAAACATATGAAAGAAGAGAGTGTTTCATAAATCATACACATTCTTTCAAAGCCATTCCTCAAAATGTCTCTGATTATATCCACTCCATACTTTTTTTCTTGCATGTTTAGTATTCCATGATAAAGCATAGATATAATTAATATAAAGGTTTATTTTTGTTCCAATAACTGTAAAATGAAGGAAGTTAAACAACGTAGGTTCTTAAAAAATGTTCAATTAACCCATAATACTTAAATATATATTCCTGACCCATACTTAACCCAGTGTCAATCAATTCTTCAGATGGATCTTCTTTGTATGTTAGCACCTACTTGAAGACGTCCATGGATAAGTGTAAATTGATTATTTAAATATATATATCTCAACAACTATGAAATCTTAAGTAAGACCAAAATCGTAAGTACCCTCAAACTTTGCGAGCAACCATTTTCTTCCTTGTCATCATGTATTATGTGTTGAATGGGTTCCATTTTGTTTTCTTTTCTACAACAAAACAATTGAAACTTAGTATTTCATGTGATATTTAATTTTGTTGTACATAAAAGAATGAATCAATGATTACATATATGCAATGTGCATTGTTTTTGGAATGGATCATCATGCGATGCAATTATACTATCATGTGTTGGGTTTCCCCTCATTTTTCCTCTGGAATTTTCATGATTTTCTTGAAAAACAAAGAAAACAAACTAGTTTTTTTTAATTGACATGAAAATAAATATATATAAAAAAACTAATTGGTAATATATGGGACATATTATAGGACATAATGTCTAATAATAATACTTTTTATATGATTCAAATTTGTTATTTGAAGTTTCTACTATTTCAAGTCTCACAGGTCTTATTCACCATTTATCTAGAAACACTTGTTCTAGTTTATATATAACATTATCCTTCGAGTCGTTGGATTTATTTTTGTACTTTAAGTGGAAAGTACACCTATATGTTCTTTTCACTATATCCCTCAAAGTTTTGTAAGAAAAAACCCCCCTCTAATTAACTTCTCGCACCACTCTAGATGAACAACATTTACATCCTTCATAATTCTTATATTCTTAGGACAAGATTCCATTCCCTCGTTATCGGCTCCTCCATAGCATTAACAAATTTTCAAACTATCACATTACAACCTACATAACCTTGTCTTTTTGTTTATGATAGTGAGGTTTCTGTATATTCTTTTGGAAGATGATTCTTCATGTATAGTACTTAGTATTTCAAATCTATTCCCCCTTCTCATTTCGATGCCATTGAGATTTTCATTTGCAACTACATTATTATTGATATGCAAAAAGTTGTGCATTTGACCAATGAATCATGTCAAATACAAATTTTTTTTGTCAACTAAGTTTCACTCTTATTAACAAATGAAGAGAAATAGAATATAAATCACTCCTATTAAGAAATGGAGAGAAGTAAAATATAAATGAAATGTAAGATAACACCTTAAAACAACCCAAAATTAATAAAAAGTTACTTTAGAAAATGTATTCCCCCCAGTCATGATAGCTTCTAAAGAAAAAAAAACTTTCTAAAATCTATGTTAAAAGTTGAAACCTTACCAAAATCTCAAAGGAATGAATATGGTATAAAATCTATAACATGGTTAAAACATACCATAAAGGAATAATTTTTTTAATTAAAAAATACATGTTAAAATAAAAATTAACTGTAGACGATTATATTGGTCCCAATAATCTTTTGATCGTTACTAAGACTAAAGCTAAAATGTTACAAAGATAAATAGAAAATAAAATAATAATTAATAATTAATAATAGTTTAGGATAATTAATGAAACATTAATTGTAAATATGAGGACATGACCCTCCATGTAAATGGCCAACCCTGTTTAAAGGTGGCCTACTCATTTGTAAATCATCCATCAAATTATTATATGCATACATTCTTTTCTTCAACATGGAATTCGAATACACTTCTTGAAGTCAAACAATCAGATACAGTTGTGACATTAGTATCAGAGTAGTCTTGCTCCTCGAGTGAGCTTGGATTTGTCTCCTCATTCCACTGTTTCGACATCTTTCATTTCCTCTCCTTGGCAGCTGGACTTTCATGCACTCTCCCATCATCGTCACTACACTTCACTCCCTCACACTTCATTCTTCATTTCTCTCCATATTGAACAGACACTCCCAAAACTCCATCTCCTTCGTGTGATTCCACTAGATCCAATACCCGCAACTCTTAATCCCCTCTCTTTCATGCACCTTCTCCACCATATCAGCCATCTCGATTAGCCTCCCATTCCTGCACTCTATCCATTCATCTGCTCTCTCCCCCATTTCCTCCCCACACATTTCCATCTTTAATGTAGTCCTTCCATCACATCACCCCACATGCCCATCTTTCCACTCTTGCTCGCATTAACTCTTACCGCTCATTCCACCACTGCCCTATGCATAATCCCTCGCATCGTTGATCACCACCTTCCCCCCGTCTCCCCCATGCGGTGTAACACCCTGGTTCTAACCCCAAGGGGGGAGGGGAATGTGTGCCTCGATTTTGACCCCATGGTATTGAATTGTACATGATGTATATATTATGAGAATCATGGCAAGGCGCTCAAGGCCAAGGCGATGCCATTGATTTGGTGTTTGTGTATAGGTGATCATGGTTGATTCCTATGGTTCATTGTGTTGGTCAAGTATAGAGCATATTTTGATGTATCATGTAAATACACACTTTAATAAAATACCACAACTAGCTATGCACTGCAATGTGAAAAGAGATGGGGGCGTGATTTCACATAGGAACAGAGAGGGATTAAACCAGTAGATGCCAGGTGAGTGATTGCGGGTCCAATCCTCACAAAACCCAGTATAATCAGTAGGGAATCCTTCATTGATTTGTCGTCCAAGTCACCCGACGGATGCAAGACGGAATGAATCCTTTTGGATAAGAAATTATGTGCTCGCTAGCTAATCTTAAACGACGTGCTAGTTGAATCAACGAATCCCTGTTGATCGTCGGATCTGTGTCCCCACCATATCAACGGTGGACTCCAAACTTGATGAGGCAGATTTCACTGAAATTTTGCGCACATGAAAAATTTGGTAAGGTCATGCTAGTTGAATCAGTGAAATCGTTGTGCATTGTAGATTTGTTCAAAAGTTACCCATTCATTAGCTCGTCCACCCTGGTTCGTTCCCGGTACTTGGTCATTCAATTTTCTTGCAAGAAATTGGTCGAGGCAGTTAATGCCATGGGAAGAGCAAGTCATGGCAGCCGATTTCATGATTGAACAAGCCTATAGTGCACAGAGACTGTGTACTTGCTTCTGAAGCAAGTAAAACCAGAATTTGTCTGCCCAGTCTGTTAACAGATCCTTCATCTAAATGTTGCAGTCATTCCTTTCATTGACGACTATGAATTGTTCACCATTTGGAGTGGCAATATATTTAATAAATTTGTTTCACAGTGTGAAGCATGTGTGTTGTGTTTCCCTATGAATGGTTGTGATTTGCACCCTGGTTTGGGTCTGAACTATATGTAATATTGAGGAGTGGAAGAGAAGAAGAATGGGATTGATAAACCTAGTACAGAGAGGAATCTCATGAAAATATAAGTGTGGCTAGTAAATCCTTATTGCATGCCCTGAAGAGAACTGGAAGGGAAGGCATAGCCCGAGGGACTGTGGAGCAGAGAAGGAGATGCTTCCTTGTGTTGGGTGTTTAGGTAATGTGGATACCAGGCTAGATAGATCTTGTGAAGGTGTCCCTAGCTCTTGAATGAGAAACCAGCTTAGTCATTCTACCTTTCCACTGCCTTAGCATCCTGATAAACCCAAAGGAGATTGGCATGGATGAAAACCTATGAAACCCAATTATACATTGAATTGGCTGCATAGACCTAATAAACCCAATTGCATATTGTCTTGGCTATGTCTTGTTGGGTTTTGGACAGGTGTAATCCTTTGCTAGACAACCTAAGAAACCCACTGTGAATGATGGCTTGGATAAGTTCCTGATAAACCCATCTATTGGCTTGGCTGGTCCTTATTGTGGAAGTTGGCTTGACTGTGACCAGTCTGATAAACCCAACTAGTTGTTGTATTGACTATGTTGAGTATGATAAACCTAGCAGTGTTTGGCTTAATTTCCTGCAGCCTGATAAACTCAACTTGGTGTTGGCTTGGATAGACAGTTTGATAAACCCAATGTTAGCACCAGGATTGAGCCCCAATGGGAGGCCCACTCCCGGGTTATAGCAAAACCACTTTATACTGCGCCTCTGGCCTAGCACAGTCAAAGAGGGATCTCTTGCTTGTCTTTAGATTTTACTCCGCGCAAGATATTTGCTCAAGGATGGTTAGGAGGCCGGACTCCTGGAATGGGACGAAGTAGAGTGACGTGAGATGCAGGTAGGATTATCATGGCAAGGGACCATTGGCAATGGAGTCAAAAACCTGAGTAGGGAACATTTGCATAAGGAAAAGAATGGCATGGGGTTGCAGGCAGATGCAAGATAGCCATCGATCTCGCAATAAGGAGATATTTAGCGGGTGGTTAGGGGACAAGAGAGAATATCCAATCGTGTGGAGCACCAGCGAGATGAATTCCACGTGACTTTAGAATAAAACTTGATAAATATCTGAAACAACAGGCAGAGCATAGCATGTATGAATTCCAAACTGTTATACACTAAGTTATAGACATGACAGCAATCAACAAACTGGAATGGAAACAAGATATACATTTCACGTAAATAAAATACATATTGAAAGAAGCAACGACACATGAATCTTCATCTTAAGAAACAAATCTTCCTCTGCAATTTTATTCATAACACATGCACCAGATCTTATTTACAACAAAGAGCCTCAGCCCTTGAAGGTTTCCCAATCCTCCAGCTAACTCTTTTCCCCCTATCAGGAGTGCATTTATAATACTTCGATGCTGAGATTATTCTCCGAAACAAACCAAAAAACTATTTGTAGTCACAATCATGCATTAACAGTATAGAGAGTGGACCTATTGCCACGTTTTACAAATATAAACAAAAATTATGGAACTGTAGTGCGTGGTAGCACGGATTGACAACGCAGAGTTTTCTTTATCCTGGTTTATGAAAGCGATCCCTGTGTTGCTTGACGTTGGTCGGTCACCAACTAGGACCGTTTCATACATTCCTTTCTTCCTCATTTTACCGGCCTGCTTCCTTCAGACCACGTCGTTCAAAGGCTAACAAGAAGGCCTGCGCCCTGGTGCTTGACATTTTCCTAGCCCTTCCTTCATCTGGTAACACGGTTATAGGAGGAAACCGGGAAAAGGGTGGCCATGCACTTGATGATGATAGATGTCTTAAGAGGTTTATCATCCTTGTACTGATCTCTTCCTCCTACGAGGAGGGTTTTATCGCAAGCCATGTAGTTGGGTGTGCATTTGACCCCCTCCTCGTCCGAGGCAAGGTCATTAAGTGGATATCGTAGGGGCAGTGATGAAGGCTTCAGACCTCCACTATCCCAAACTGAGCATTGGCTCCAACAGCTCCACCATCATTGTTTGTTAGGACTTTGGAGATCGTGACAGCAACTGGAGGTGTCGGAGATACATCCCTAGGATGTAAAAACCCATGCATAGTACATCTAAAGGTAGGGAGGTGTGGAAACAGTTGAAATTCCCTAAGTGTCTAACATCTGTGCCTCGGTGGTTGGTGACTTCTCGGTGCAGATAACCAGGAAGATGAAGAAACACAATCTTATGTTCGCCAACCATCAATACCCCTTGTCGAGTTAACTTCTCAAACCACATAGCCATGGCTGTCTGTGAAGGGACTCAACATTCTTTGGATTTTAACCTTTAGCTCTCACCGTTTGTATAGTTTCATACCTCGACAACCTCAGAATACGGAGCTATATAGGGAAAGCTGAAACGGCTTGGAGATGGCTATAGTCTTGAACACCGGTCGAAACGACAGTAGCCCGTTGTTGTATAGGATTACACACCTAATAACCATAGGTCTGGGGTTACCAACATACTCAATCAGCTTGCAGACAATTGACCCTAAAGTGCAATAAAGGAAATAGGAGGATTAGAAAGACTTACTTGATTAACGAAGGTCGATCCTTGCTAGTCCTCTTCCGCTCTGCTTCACCTTCAAAGTATTCAAGGTTGCTCCTCTTTCACCTATCAACAAACAATCTTCCAGATACAAGATGATTCATATATATATAAGCAGGTTAGATAAATCACATATAATATGTAGAAACATAAACATTTATCAAACCAAGATACATGAAACACATATGGAAGAAGGATTCTCTTTATTATCAATAATGGAAAGAGTTCAGATTACAACCCAACACCTGAGACAAGGACTCCTCTGCAACCAAAGGATTCTGAGTTCCACTGCTCCAAAGACTTATGTATACAATCCACCAGCATAACTTTGCTCTCCAAAAGTATCTCCAACACCCTCCCCAAGGCCTGTATTTATATGGAGGAAATAAGGCAGTTTCGAAGGTTGAGGAGGTTGAGACAGTTAAGAGGATTAATGTTAAATGGCTTAACTAATCTCAGATTATCGCGTGTTTTTATGTTTAAATGTTAAGGGACATATTCGCGGGTATGTAGAAGGACAACCCGTGAATGATTAGCGACTTGCTATAAGAGCAACCCACGAATACATCCATTCGCGACTTGCTGCAACCGACACTCGCGAATTATGCACGAGTTGTATATATGGAGAGTCGCAAATACAACCTAACATAGCAAAATGGCAAAGTAATCAGCTGGAT
This sequence comes from Pseudotsuga menziesii, assembly GCA_001517045.1. Taxonomy (NCBI): domain Eukaryota; kingdom Viridiplantae; phylum Streptophyta; class Pinopsida; order Pinales; family Pinaceae; genus Pseudotsuga; species Pseudotsuga menziesii. The sequence goes on from LPNX011010448.1 coordinate 302,122, forward strand.
GGAGGAGGAATGTTTCATATAGTAAGTGAATCTATAGTGTTTTGGGCAAACCTCTATCCATAGATGTCCTCTTGTGTGCCAACATGAGGGATGTTGGCACTCGGACGGAGAGGTGCCATTCAGGTGTATAACAGATGCCCCCTAATGTGTGAGGTCAGAGGGAAGCGATGGCCGAAATACATTATAATATTTAGCTTTGGAGAACTCAAAAATCCAATGGAGCAGAGAGAGTACCTGAAACAAATACATAGTAATGTCAAATACAAAGTTACATCTGAGGATGCTATGTTCAATTTAATGGAACATTAGATCCTTTACAATATTTGAGTACATCATATGATACGGGTAGAAAACCACGTATATTACAAAGGTGGATCGAAGCCACAATATACAATAATGATGAGTTTTCAAAGATCTGGAAGCTATGTAGATGGATAGAACATAATCTTGCGCAACTTAGTCCATATGTGAGGGACTAAGGTCTTCATAAAGGATCCCAAAGAACCAGTACAATCCAAGCCATGTGAATAAGGGTAAGCTGAAGTCGAACATGGAGAGGATTCAACAGTTTGTCAACCAATAGGTGATAATTGACAACTGAAGCAAAGGAATTCACCAATAAGGAAAGTGAATCCAGAGGTACGATGTCAAAACTCTAGGTCTTCGTCATCAAGAAGTACTAAAATGGAACCATGCTGTGATAAGGAAGGCAACAGATCCTCCAACGGATCACAAGAGTGACTAGGAACTGGGAAAAAGAAGGGAGACACAAATAGATAACAGATATAACAGTGATGGGATCAGGCTATAGAGCAGACATTGGGAAGAGTCCTTGAATAGTGATCACAACACAGAGATGACCCAAGGCAACGTATAACGGATAGATAGAACAACTAGACTTATCTGTCATGTAGGAGACATGATCAGATTCCCCAGGTATAATGGACAAGAGGAGGAGTAAGAAACTCAAAGTGATAGCTGAACACAAGTGAACACTGAAACATGGATATCGGAAAGCAAAGAGTGCTATGTTCAAGGTTTACATGCTGCCATTACTGAAAATAAGAGAAAACTTCTTCCTAGCCTTCCCTGTTAAATTTTAACGAGTCCAGGAAAGTAAACTCGGTTCCCTCTTCATTTTTTAACAAGCTTGAAGAGATGGGAAAATAATGCTTGATAGTGTCACTGATTCATGGATTTAATGAGCCCGAACTAGTACATGCTCAGCCGGTGTTTCCACATTGAGAGAGTCTGAAAATGCCAAAGAAGACTCCAGGGGGGGCCTTTTTCGTCCAATTTAGTCTCCTGAGGTCGAAAAAGTAAAAAACAAACCACAGAAGAACTCTCTTAACTTCCGAAGAAGAAAAGGTGCACCTTTTTCGTACTTAGTCAGGGAGGTCCGAAAAAGGTTAAATTACCACCTACCCAATGCTCCTTCCAGAATAGCACAAAATAGCTTGAGTTTTACGAGTGTGAAGGAAAGCAAGATCACTCGGAAAGATCCATTTGGTTACGAGAAATGGGGCTTACAACAATAAAATCGTTGCTTTGTTCTTTAGTGTTTAACGAGCATGACAAAGACACAAAGTACACTCGGAATCTTTTGCATGTTTTGGTCCAGTGCACGAAAAAGAGAAAACTAAGCTCAAACTGGGTGTTCCTTTTCCATAAATTTAGTCCCTCAGGTCCGGAAAAGTGATAAACCTATGCCTGAGAATACTCTTCTCAATTCAAAAGAAAAGAGAGTGATCCTTTCTCGTATTATTCCGCATGGTCCGAGAAAGAGATAACCTACCACCAATGCAGATGCCCTTTCACATATTCTTAACGAGCTTGAACGGATGAGATAACTCGGCAGTCAAGTCTGTTTTGGAGGAGTCAGACCTGGGCCTAAAGAAACTCCATAAGGGCGGGGAGTCCTATAAAGGGAGAGCTTGTAAAAAGAGATTCAAAAGAAGCTCTATTTGGCGTGAAAAATAGCTAAGAGGAAACCCCTGAACCTGAAACAGTGATGGCATGAGCATCAAAGGATGACAAAAGCATATAAAGATGATACTCATGAAATAAGGGCCCTAGCCATGGAAGAACAATGGTAGAGACAAGGGACTAATGGCTTAGAATACCATAGTTCGTGGCAAAATGTTGAATACTAAGGTTAATTTGGAGTGAAAAGATGCCAACATGTGCTGGAAATTGCAAAACCACCCTATTGGAGCAACAACACGTTGTAAAAGGTGATAAACCTGTTTCAAGGCACAAAGAGGGTGATATTAGTTAATTGACATTTCAAACTATGGAAAAAGACCCACTTTATGAAATATTATTTCTATAAATAGCTTGAAAGGTAAAACAAACTCACCATTTGAACTTTTGAGCCAAAAAAAGCAAAGTTTACCCTCTACCGTTGATCGATCGTTGTGGACAATTGGACAGTCGGAATCGGAATCCGTCAGCTTCAGGTAATTCTACACCCTAAGCTCATCAAATTGATCCAAACAAATACTAGGTTTAATGGTGAATTCAGTATTAAACAGCACTCAAAATGATGGCAGTGCGCATTCGCGGGTTTCCAAGAGAGAAACTCATGAATACGCGTTATATTCGTGGGTTGTCCAACGGAACAGCCGCGAATGATCCGCGACCTGCCTAAAAGACAGTCGCGAATACTGCGCAGTGGGCCAAAGCTTAAAAAATATGCAAGATTTTTAAAATTTGATATGTGAATACTGAATTCTATTGGTTGTATTTTCCAAGTAAAATATGGTTCTGGAGTGGAGGGAAAGGGAGCACGAAATAATGGATCATGCAGCGCTCCAAAGCGCACCCACCATATAGGCATTGAGGACCAGTTGGCTGCTGAAGTTCTTTTGTACATCGCCCATGCGGGCCAATGTCCACATACTAGAGTTCATGGTCAATTACTAGGATCATGAGATGGGGATGTTCAATCTTCAAGGTGAGACCTTAGAGCTTACCGTGGAAGACATATATTTCATTACCAGGTTGTCACAACGGGGAGCACCGGTGAACTTGGAGGGCACGGGCAGGGGCGGTGACCCCATAAGTGTCCAAAACTATGTAGATATATTCTATACACCGGGTACTCAGAAGAAAGGAAGCAGCGTTCTTATTACAGACATCTAGGATTTTACTCTCCAGGTATTAGCTAGTACCATTGTGAGACTTGCAGGATCCACAGGGTTACATATGGCCACCAGGAACCAAATGAGGGTGCCAGTTGACTGTTTTAGGGGTGCTCTCTATGATTGGTGCTCAAGAGTTGCCCCCATTATGAGGAGGAAATTATCTGACTGCAAGAGAGGAAGACGCAATAATTTTGGCTATGCAAGTATCTTAGTGGCGTTCTTCTTCTTCAAGAGTACCAGCCATGAGCCTTGCTATACCGCTACAGGTCAGATCTCCACATCAGCCAAGGTTGAGCCGGTGGGGAGACATCTTCCTCCGCCAGGGAGGAGGAGACATAGTACACAACGTATATGATGCTGACTTCTACACATGGTGGGAACGACAGTTGCCGGCATTGGAGCAGTTTCCATATGCCGGAATGGACTTCCGAGGTGACCCCGACCTTGTCCTCCCTCTAGGAGGAGCATGGGGAGAGATGGGTAAGTAATTTTTAATTTTTTATCATTATCAAATTTTTATGAATTTTTCAAATGATAGATAAATACATATGTACAAGTCTAAATCCTATTCATGTGTCAAAATGCAGATATTGGACCAGTCCGCCCTGAAGGGCACCCTCATATGTTTGTGTGTCCTGTCGTGGGTGAGGATCAGGGACTGATCAGAGTATTAAAGGGAAAGATAGCTAGGCTAACCCAGCAAGTACCGACCATACGGATAGAGCATATCCCTGCAGCTATGCAGGAGTACGTAGTTGGGGTTCCACTGATTTGGCTACGTCTTTTCAGATGAGTGGCGAGAGCAGTGCTCATATATAGAGATGCGGTGGAGGCTGCCGAAGCCGAGGAGGCTGAGGAAGCCAGGATGCATAGAGATCATGGGGACCAAGGTGGTCCTAGTGGCCAGGGCAGTCCAGCTTAGACCTAGGGAATTTTGATGGACTATGATCCACATTTTTGTATATTTTGTATATGATGGGATCTACGGATCAGACTCGACCTATCTACAGACAGATATTTTACATATATATATGTATATATTGATGTTGGTTGTCGGCTTATTTACAAGTGTTTTTTATATGTTTGTTGTATATTTTTATGAAATGTGTGTGAGATGCCAATCCAAAATGTAATTAGCATATGCATCAGTCAATGAATTTTGGTTAAGTGGAATATGATTGAAAGTAATAATTTCAAAATGTCTTTCCAATAAACGAATTTTCATGAACTGACATAACAAGATAGGATTTCGTACCTGATAAGCTTGATTGAGCTGGGAAACTACCAACTAAGAATCCAAACGGACCTCAAGCTGGGTGATGCCACGTGACAAAGCATCCCATAGGAGCTCAATTATAGCCCTATACTCAGCAACATTATTAGAAGCAGGACCTAGACAAGCGCCTCCCGCGGCAACAAGCTGTCCTGAAGGAGAATAGATAACCCATGCTGTCGAAGCCAGGTTACAAGTGTGATGGCTGGCGCCATCAGCGAAACCTATATACATGTCGAAAGACATCTGAAACAACCAGCAGATAATATAAAAAACAAAACTGACAACCTAATGTACATAAAAAATACATACACTAAAATACAAGAAAAAGTGCTAAGCCTAAGCGTAGTACTTCTTCAGGTAGAGCCCATTTCTAGGCTCAGGCAGCTTCTTCCCATCATAATCAACTAATTCATATGCGCCCTTACTTAAGAATTTCGACACAACATAGGTTCCTAACCATATAGCCTTGAATTTTCCTGCCCCCAGAGGTTCTTTATCTTGGTCCCAAAGCAAGACAAGTTCCCCCTCAGACAAAACCCTAGGTTTGATTGTTTTATCATATTGAGATTTAACCCTATTTTTATGAGCCTGATTAGCAGTCAACGCATCTCTACGTTGTTCATCAAGGTGCTCCAAGTGTACCAGACGTTCCTCAAGCTCAGTCGTATCAGGTAACACATGAATGGCTATCTTCAAGGACGGGATTTCGCATTCAATCGAAGTAACTGCTTCCACCCTATGAACGAGTTGTAAAGGGGAATAACCCGTGGCAGTATTGACATTAGTTCTGTAAGCCCAAAGAGCAGGATATAACATGATGTGCCAATTAGAACAGGCTGCATCAATTGTCCGTTTAAGGATAGTTTTCAAAGTCTTGTTGACAGCCTCAACCTGACCATTTGCTTGCGGATAGTATGGAGGAGAATGTTCTTGTCTAAATCCGAGCATAGTAGTCAGTTCCGTCATCATGTAATTTTGAAAATGACTGCCATGGTCAATGACAATCACTTTGGGAATACCAAACCTTGCAATAATTTGATTGAAAACAACGAAAGCTGTTGTTTCCCCGTTGTCTTTGAAAGTAGGCATTGCCTCTGCCCATTTCGTAAAATAGTCAACAGTGACAATGATGTATTTATGCCCCCCAGCCGAGACTGGGTTGCATGTCACGTAATTGATCCCCCATTTCATGAAGGGGCCTACAGAGACAACAGGAAATAACGGAGCAGGATGCGATCGCATCTTCCTGGTGTAAAGCTGACATGGATGACAGCACTTCACGGCTTCCACACAATCTTTAAAGATCGTGGGCCAGAAATAACCAGCACACAATATCTTCTGGGCCATTGCTAACCCAGATAAATGACCCCCACATGCTCCGCTATGGGAATCATTTAGGATAATCTTCGATTCCTCATGAGTAAGGCAGTGACGCAAGACAGAATCTACCCCTCGTCGATATAATGTATCTCCTATAATGAGGTAGTTCTTGGCATGAAGGTGTAACTTACATCGTTCCTCCCTAGAGGAAGTGGCAGGATACTTCAAAGTCTGGAGATATATAAGAATATCCCCGTACCAAGGATCAGAGGTGGCTATCAAGAAGATGTGCTCATCTGGGAATGAGTCATCCTCAACCGCTACGTTTTCTTCAGTGGGAAATTCTGCTATAAGCTCAGCAAAAACTAAGGACTTCTTAGACTTAGCGGACTGGAAATCCAAGTCAAACTCCTGGAGAATGACTATCCATTTGTTAAATTTCCCCCCAACAATCCGTCGGGATAAAACATATTGGAACGGATTTACATCTGCCACTACTATGGTGGTCCTCAGTAAAATGTAGTGGCGTAACCTCTGCACAGCATAGACAGTTTCTAAGGCTAATTTCTCGACGTGGGAGTATCTAAGCTCAGGTCCGACCAAAGCACAGCTAAGATAATAAACGACATGCTCAATGAGCTTATAATCCTCCTGGACTAGTACTACCCCAATGGTCGACTCCGACGTGGCCAGATATAATATAAAATCCCTAGAATAATCTGGTGGACATAACAAAGGTGCCGACAGCAAATCTTTTTTCAATGCCTCGAACGCAGGTTGTGCGGTTTCATCCCATACAAATGGAGTGTCTTGTTTGAGCAAGCGCATGAAACCTTTTTTGATCTTGGCATAATTAACGATAAAACGTCAAAGAAAGTTAGACTTTCCTTGCATGCTTTGAAGTTTCCTGAGAGAACGAGGAGGAGGCATATTTACAATGGCCTCAACTTTCAATGGATCCACATGGATGCCTTTACTAGAGACAATGAATCCGAGTAACCTTCCTGACTCGACACAGAAAACACACTTGTGGCGATTCAAGTGAATTTTATAATAGCTGCATCTTTCAAAGATCAACCTCAAATGATCTGGATGTCGGATCCTCTTGCGAGAATGTGCGGGCAGATCATCAAGGTAAGGTTCGACAATGGCTTTTATGTCATGAAAAGCAAAGTTCATAGCTCGTTGAAAGGTAGCCCCAGCATTTTTCAATCCAAAGGGCATTTTATTATATGCAAATGTACCCCAAGGGAAAATGAAAGTAGTTTTATGTTGGTCTTCCGGTTTGATTTGGATTTGATTGTAGCCGAAGAAACCATCCATAAACGAAAACACCTCACTTCCCGCACATGCATCTATGATCTGGTTAATAAATGGTGTGGGGTAATTGTCCTTAGGACAGGCTTTATTGAGGTCTCTAAAGTCTGTACAAATGTGAATAGTCCCTTGCTTTTTATCAATAGGAACAGGGTTGGACACCCATTCAGTCAAAGCTATGGGATATATGAAACCAGCTTTCAACAACTTTTCAACTTCTGCCTTCACAGCCGATGCTTTACGCGGGTTCACGGGTCTTAATTTTTGCTGAACGGGCTTAGCATCAGGATAGGTTCAGATTTCATGTTGAACAATAGATGGATCTATGCCTGGAATCTCCTCATATGACCAGGAAAAATTATCGCAGAATTCCTTAAAAAGGGCAGTATAGATGGCAATCTCCTCGGGAGAGCAGTTTTCCCCTATATAGATGTTTTCCATGACATCTAGGTTCATAGAGATGTTGATAGGTATAGTGGCAGAAATATTTGCCATATTCCCCTCGGCAGACACTCCTTCCCTAGGCAAAGGGTTGAGAGGTATATCAACATCGTCTAACAGTCTCACGTGAAACTCTTGGTTTTCTATCCTGCTCAGTTCTGGAAGAAAATAGGATCGATGATGAAGATCCTCACAAATCTTATCACGTCCACTCATGGCTTCCAAAATAGCTTCATCGGAAGGTAGAACTGTGTCTAAGAAATCTATAGAATGTAAATAGTTTTCCTCCCATGCGGGAAAATAGACTTCTTCTAGATCATCTGAGACTGTTAGAGGATCTGGAATGGGATCAGCAGCAGCTTGAGTGATAGCTTGATAAGCCACCTCTACTGCCGATAAGGGCACTTCAAGTTCATGGGGAGTTGGGAGGACCCAAGGATCAGTCCTATCCACAACCGTAGCGATGGACTTCCCCACACTAGTAGAACCAATGTAATTTACCGGGGCTGGAAGATCAAATGTGCCCATCAATGATGTGTACATTCCAGCCCCCAAGCTCTGTGCAGCAGGTTTTACCTGATCAACCAATGGCACAAAGGACTCATTTGACTCTAAACGACCTTTTCGGGTAAAATCAAGTTGATCAATAGTAACCAACTTGCCCTCATGTGGAAAAACCACTACACGAAAAATGGCCGACGCAACAGCGGACATCGTATAAGTCCAATTCCTTCCCAGAAGCAAATTGTATTCCAAAGGAGCATCAATCACTTCTACTTCAACAGACACTGCTTTGCAGGCCAACTTAATCTCAAAAGTCGGCAGGATACCATGTGGACGGAAGGATCTTCCATCAAAAGCAGTAAGTAAAGTGTTTGATGGGACCAGCTCTGGGGATCCAAGAGCTTTCCAACAGGCCAAGGACATAACACATGTAGAGGCCCCCTCATCAACAACTGCTCTTCCAATGGTCTTACCACCATGGACAACATCTATTGATAGGGATACATGGTAAGGCAGGCGAATTTTAACATCGGAAAAATGAAATTTCGCTGTGAGACTCGAAGAGTCCATGCTACCTAGAGCTGCTAAGAGGGCATCCCGCTGAGTGGGACAACTCTGTAACACCTCCAAAGTTGGCATTGCACACAGGGTTTGAGCTAAGTCTTCAACCAAAGAGTAGTTGGAAGCAACCCTAGCATTAGGGTTATGCAAGGTCTTCTTGAAGACACCTTTCGGTATCTTCGGCATAGTTTCAGCAGATTTCTCTATCGTGAGAGGGTTCTAAGTTTCACCTACAGCTTTACCCTTCTCAGAAGTCTCAGTCTCATAATTTTTTTTCCTTGTCTGCAACAAAGTCAAAGATCTAACCATGTTGATATAGTTTGGGTCAGGGGCAGTTTGAGTGCCCCCTGCTACATTAGAAGCTGAAGCAGTGTTCTGTCCTTGGAGAAAAGGATCCTTCAGGACAGCCTGTTGTTGAGCTTTAAGCAGCTTCTGGGCTTGATCCATAAGGGGACAAAGGTGAGTAAGGTGGTCCTCTTGGCACAACTTACAAGGGAACTTGACCTTCTTCTTTTCTTTTTTACCCCCATCAGCATTGTTCGCGGGCTTTGGCTTGTTTTGGTTTCCCTCTCCCTTCTTACCTTTCTTTTTCTTCCCGCCAGGCTACTGATTGCCCTTCTGAGAGGTTTGTGCAAAAACATTTGCATTCTGGGGAGAGGGGGAAGCCTTTGCTGCCTCCACCGTAGACTGTTTGAAAGACAATTGGTGAAGTTGTTTAGTCAAAGACTCTACAGTGGGAGAGTTAATGGATCCAACCACACCATCGACATGGGGTCCAGGATTAGGATTCTCCACCTCGTGCGAAGGCCTCGATGCCTCAGGGATGATCTCATACAAGATCCCAGATTGTGAATAAATCAAATCCAACTACTGGGCCCTGAGTATGGCTTCTTCTTCATTCGTTACTCCTGATGTGGAAACATCTTTCGATATGTATGGAAACAATGATTTAAGGAACCACTCTAACAGAAACCCAGGAGGAATGGTGGCTTTGATAAGGCTCTTTCGCCTCCTCCACTCTTGGATATGATCCGAGATGTGGGTAGCCTTGTTTTGTCTAAAAGTAGACAACAAGTCCGTTCCGAAATCATATCGGACCGGAAGCTGAAAGTGGCTGAGAAAAGCACTTGCCAAGTCCCAGAAACTACTAAAAGCAGCAGAAGGCAATTCGATGTACCATTTTGCCGCAGTACCCGTCAAGGTCCTTTGGAACAGCCTCAACCTCACTGAATCTTCATTCAGCGGATTTGAAGAACACCATAAATGGAAGGTGGTGGCATATGCCCCAGTATCTTCACTGGATTTACCTTCGAACTTAGGGATGTCCGATGGCAATTTGGTGGGAACAAGTGGCCACAAGGGGTCATGCCTCACTGAGTCATTCATCAATTTTGACAAGTCTGGCAAGTTTAAAGTTGCCAGGAATGGAAGTTTGGGCCTAACCGGGGCAGTAAATGTGACAACTTGGGGATTTGAGGGACCTACCCCTGAATTCCCATGGGTAAAAGTGGGGTTTCCCCCAGCCACCAATTGTGAAGTGGGAAGGTTGCTCTGAAACAGATTCCATCTGTAAGCCACAGGATTTTGTGTGGGAGGTGCAGTGTAAGAAATTTGGGCCGTCCCCATAGAAGCAGGGGTCTGAAAGACAGGAGCAGGTATCCCTCCGCTAAACAACGAAAAGGGAGAGCTCGTATAGGGGACCGAAATAGGGGTTTGGAAGCTTTGCCCATAAGAGGTGTTGCTCCCAAACTGCACTCCTACATATGAAATAGATGGACCTACGTATGGACTGGATGGGGGAATGTGCCCCCCATTCCAAGGAAATCCTTGGACATATACCGAGGATCCTACCGGACCACTCTGGGTAGTATAGGGAAAGGAAGAAGGAATGGTCGGTATACTGGGAATCCTAGTAACCATGTCACCAGAAGTACCTCCTAGGTTTGAGTGAACCGGTGGTTGAACCACCCGGCTCGCTGGAGTCAAAGGTGTAGAAGGAAAACTAGATCTAGGGGCACTTACCGGGGGAGGTAGTACCCCTTCAACTGGAAGGGTTGAGGTGAACACAAAAGGACTTTCTTCCGCAGAAGACATGACTCTACCCACAGGGACACCTAACACTGGTGAATCAAAATGTCTAACCTGAACGATCATTGGATCGTTTAAATCAGTCAAGGGGGTGTTAAAGTTTCTTGCAAACTCGTCAGTCTACAATTCTTCTATCTCAGCTGTGTCAAGATCAAAACGGTTAGCAATGAGTTTTGGTTCACCAAGAACTTCACTTATTCCTACAGGTTCAAATGAACCGTCTGTGTCTAATCTCCACCTTTGAGGTAAAGGTGGAGGCTCCAATGCGGTGATAGGAGGAAGGTTTCTCAACCTTCTTGACCTTCTAACAGGTTGGTCCTCTAGAATTAGAAATTTGACAAATCACACCCTAAGGCCAACTAAACATAGGCAAAACCACAGAGCATACACTATAAAATTCCTAAGGTCTCAAGTAATCAAACCAGGGTAAAAGATATACTTTCCCGAAGAAAGCTGATGAACAATTACTTGGCATCCTTGAAGTGGTTCTTAGGCACAAGCAGAGGAATCACCCACCGCCCTCCTACACTTTCAACAAGGGTTACCTTCCAAGCCCGTTCAAGGTGAACCAGAAATAAACTTACGGTTTACCTAGGTATGAACCCTAAAAGACAAGAGACTAAAGGCTACCTTGGCAATATCAACAGTCTGGGGGGACAGTCGCAAGCCGAACTCGTACACATGGGCAGGGTAGCTGAGCCTGAAACTTTGTCTAGGACAGAATCCCCAGATGTGTAAAAGTCCTGAGTTACGCTTTGACAAGGATTCAGAGGGTTATCTCCTCTGTCCAAGCCTCCATGCGGCCTAGTGCTTAACTCCCATTTGAGAGGAGCTTCCCAGATACAGTCAATAAAGTCAAGGATTTACCTAAAGAAAGGTCCACTACGTCTGAGTTTTATAACTTGTGGGAAGTTTACACTTCCTAGCCCACAAGTCTAGCCTAAGCTAGTAGGTGAAAGGCCCCTAAAAAATAAAACTTACTAGTAAATTTTAATTTATGCGTTCATTTTAAAGGGCTGTTCTTTACTCAAGAGGAAATGGAGTGGTATACTTTATGATGTTTTGACTCAAACAAGAAATAAATGAAAATAAAGGTGTATTCAAAGAAAAATTACCATTATAAAAACAAACTTTTTTTTTTCCTTGCAAATATATATTGATGAATTGAAAGCAGCGATAAGAGAAACTAAGCCTATATTTTTTGTAGTTTTTGAGATAATATCTTTAAATTGAAATAAACACTACTTATGCAAAATCACAATGCAAAAGCTTTAACTATGTTTTATTTTCACTTTTAAAAATACTCAAAATTCTACTATGCATCTACAATGCACTGTACTTGAGCAAACTTGAATCAAATAAATAGTATAAAAGCATCAAACTGAAGCAAACAGGCTGACAGAACCAAAAGACCACCAACAAAGGGAGGCTAGGAACCCTAGCTTGGGTGCAAACAATGACAAAAATCACTGCAGACTTACAAAGGCAAGTGACAACCAGCCACTATCAGAAGACAGGCTGGAAAAAACAGATCCCAAGACCCTGATCACTGATTTGGACAAAGACACCTTAACCCACAACCCAAACAGGCCAAAATACTTCAGTATGCAAACAGTAAATAATCCAAGCAAAAAAGACTCAAGGGCTTTCGAAAAAGCACAAAGTGTGATCACCTAAGGTATTCAAACAAGCTACCCAACATTCATAAGGAAAATCCACTCAGAAAATAGGGATTATACAAAGAAAAGAACAAGCAAACTTTATCTTAAAAATCCCTACTTCTAGGCATATTCGCGGCTGTCTATAAGTGCAACCCGCGAATGATCCATGACTGTCTAGACCAGTAACCTGCGAATGCAAAATTGTATTCGTGACTGTTCAGAAGAACAACTCGCGAATGGGTATAAATTTTTTCTCAAAAACAAAGAAAAACCCAAAGACTTTCAAACACTGAGGCAAGTATGAAATAGGATACAAGATCACACACAGACTTCCAGGAAAAGACTGGTCAGGGGGACAGAAAACAACCTACAGCAGTCCGGGCTCCCCAGCGGAGTCGCCAGTTCTGTTGTATAGGATTACACACCTAATAACCATAGGTCTGGGGTTACCAACATACTCAATCATCTTGCAGAAAATTGACCCTAAAGTGCAGTAAAGGAAATAGGAGGATTAGAAAGACTTACTTGATTAACGAAGGTCGATCCTTGCTAGTCCTCTTCCACTCTGCTTCACCTTCAAAGTCTTCAAGGTTGCTCCTCTTTCACCTGTCAAGAAACAATCTTCCAGATACAAGATGATTCATATATATATAAGCAGGTTAGATAAATCACATATAAGATGCAGAAACATAAACATTTATCAAACCAAGATACATGAAACACATATGGAAGAAGGATTCTCTTTATTATCAATAATGGAAAGAGTTCAGATTAAAACCGAATGCCTGAGACAAGGACTCCTCTGCAACCAAAGGATTCTAAGTTCCACTGCTACAAAGACTTATGTATACAATCCACCAGCATAACTTTGCTCTCCAAAAGTATCTCCAACACCCTTCCCAAGGCCTGTATTTATATGGAGGAAATAAGGCAGTTTCGAAGGTTGAGGAGGTTGAGACAGTTAAGAGGATTAATGTTAAATGGCTTAACTAATCTCAGATTATCGCGTGTTTTTATGTTTAAATGTTAAGGGACATATTCGCGGGTATGTAGAAGGACAACCCGCGAATGATTCGCGACTTGCTATAAGAGCAACCCACAAATACATCCATTCGCGACTTGCTACAATCGACACTCTTGAATGATGCGCGAGTTGTATATATGGAGAGTCGCGAATACAACCTAACATACGAAAATGGAAAAGTAATCAGCTAGATGGAGGAGGAATGTATCATATAGTAAGCGAATCTATAGTGTTTTGGGCAAACCTCTATACATAGATGTCCTTTTGTGTGCCAACATGAGGGATGTCAGCACTCGAACGAAGAGGTGCCATTTAGGTGTATAACACCCGTGTGACTCTAGGGTGGGGATCTTCTCTTCTGATGTTCAATTATATTATTTAATAATGGATAGGATTCTAAGCACTTCCTGCATGGTCGCCAAGATGGTTTCAAGGATTGGGGACTGACCTTTCTTGCCTTTTCACTCAATGTGACGGTGGCGCTGAGAAGACTTGGTTCGCGACTTCTCTAAACTTTGTGTAGACGTCTAATTCACCATTTCAAAACCTGCACCTCTTATCTTTTCCCATGCGGACCGCATGCTATTCCAGCAGAGTCGTAGAAGTTAGCGTCATTGGATAGGACCTTTGCCTCTTGCTTATCAAAGGTGGCATTTGGAGACATCAGCCTGCCTATCAGGAGGCGGATTACATGTATGAACATCCCTTCCCCTGTCATATTCACACTGGATGCGACACCTATAGCTTGGATGCCTCCTCGACCATCCGATTTGGGGGGAACCTTTCACATCCACCGTCCATGTCTCTTTACTTCTGTCGCCAATTTCTCTTTTCTGGATACAACGGGCAACTTTGGATCGTGACGCGTTCTTATCCGTCGATCGGGATCGACCTCTTCATGCAACCGTCAATCTGAGTGGGTTCTACTATTTTCGCAATGCGAAATCCTAATCTTCAACCGTGTTAGTTTGTATTGCGAAATAGACCACAACCATAGATCTATGCCCTTCTCTGTCGTGACCATTGATATTCGAGGCCGGTACCACCTTTCGCGATTTGAAATTGTAGCTTTACCTGCACAAGTCTAGTTTGCAAAATCAACTAAGACCATAGATATTTCTTGGATCCCATTCTCGGACATTAGATGCCTCTGTCCTTTAAGCTATTTCGTAATCTGGAAAAGTGGCTTTGGTTGGGCATGTTTGCCGTGTGAAATTTTTTGACACCATTGATCTGCCATCCGCTAGACATTTTCCTAGCCCTTCCTTCATCTGGTAACATGGTTATAGGAGGAAACTGGGAAAAGGGTGGCCATGCACTTGATGATGATAGATGTCTTAATAGGTTTATCATCTATGTACTAATCTCTTCCTCCTACGAGGAGGGTTTTATCGCAAGCCATGTAGTTGGGTGTGCATTTGACCCCCTCCTCGTCCGAGGCAAGGTCATTAAGTGGAGATCATAGGGGCGGTGATGAAGGCTTCAGACCTCCACTATCCCAAACTGAGCATTGGCTCCAACAGCTCCACCATCATTGTGTGTTAGGACTTTGGAGGTCGTGACAGTAACTGGAGGTGTCGGAGATACATCCCTGGGATGTAAAAACCCATGCATAGTGCATCTAAGGGTAGGGAGGTGTGGAAACAGTTGAACTTCCCTAAGTGTCTAACATCTGTGCCCCGGTGGTTGGTGACTTCTCGGTGCAAATAACCAGGAAGATGAAGAAACACAATCTTATGTTCGCCAACCATCAATACCCCTTGTCGAGCTAACTTCTCAAACCACACAGCCATGGCTGTCTGTGAAGGGACTCAACATTCATTGGATTTTAACCTTTAGCTCTCACCGTTTGTACAGTTTCATACCTCGACAACCTCAGAATACGGAGCTATATAGGGCAAGCTCAAACGGCTTGGAGATGGCTATAGTCTTGAACACCGGTCGACACGACAGTAGCCCGTGTGACTCCAGGGTGGGGATCTTCTCTTCTAATGTTCAATTATATTATTTAATAATGGATAGGATTCTAAGCACTTCCTGCATGGTCGCCAAGCTGGTTTCAAGGACTGGAGATTTGACCTTTCTTGCCTTTTCACTCAATGTGACAGTGGTGCTGAGCAGACTTGGTTCGCGACTTCTCTAAACTTTGTGTAGACGTCTGATTCGCCATTTCAAAACCTGCACCTCTTATCTTTTCCCATGCGAACTGCGTGCTAGTCCAGCAGAGTCGTAGAAGTTAGCGTCATTGGATAGGACCTTTGCCTCTTGCTTATCAAAGGCGGCGTTTGGAGACATCAGCCTGCCTGTCAGGAGGCGGATTACATGTATGAACATCCCTTCCCCTGTCATATTCACACTGGATGTGACACCTATAGCTTGGATGCCTCCTCGACCATCCGATTTGGGGGGAACCTTTCACATCCACCATCCATGTCTCTTTACTTCTGTCGCCAATTTCTCTTTTCTGGATACAACGGGCAACTTTGGATCGTGACGCGTTCTTATCCGTCGATCAGGATCGACCTCTTCATGCAACCGTCAATCCGAGTGGGTCCTACTATTTTCGCAATGCGAAATCCTGATCTTCAACCGTGTTAGTTTGTATTGCGAAATAGACCACAACCGTAGATCTATGCCCTTCTCTGTCATGACCATTGATATTCGAGGCCGGTACCACCTTTCGCGAGTTGAAATTGTAGCTTTACCTGCACAAGTCTAGTTTGCGAAATCAACTGAGACCATAGATCTTTCTTGGATCCCATTCTCGGCCATTAGATGCCTCTGTCCTTTAAGCTATTTTGCAATCTGGAAAAGTGGCTTTGGTTGGGCATGTTTTCCGTGTGAAATGTTTTGACACTGTTGATCTGCCATCCGCTTGACATTTTCCTAGCCCTTCCTTCGTCTGGTAACACGGTTATAGGAGGAAACCGGGAAAAGGGTGGCCATGCACTTGATGATGATAGATGTCTTAAGAGGTTTATCATCTCTGTACTGATCTCTTCCTCCTACGAGGAGGGTTTTATCGCAAGCCATGTAGTTGGGTGTGCATTTGACCCCCTCCTCCTCCGAGGCAAGGTCATTAAGTGGAGATCATAGGGGCGGTGATGAAGGCTTCAGACCTCCACTATCCCAAACTGAGCATTGGCTCCAACGGCTCCACCATCATTGTGTGTTAGGACTTTAGAGGTCGTGACAGCAACTGGAGGTGTCGGAGATACATCCCTGGGATGTAAAAACCCATGCATAGTGCATCTAAGGGTAGGGAGGTGTGGAAACAGTTGAAATTCCCTAAGTGTCTAACATCTGTGCCCCGGTGGTTGGCGACTTCTTGGTGCAGATAACCAGGAAGATGAAGAAACACAATCTTATGTTTTCCAACTATCAATACCCCTTGTCGAGCTAACTTCTCAAACCACACAGCCATGGCTGTCTGTGAAGGGACTCAACATTCTTTGGATTTTAACCTTTAGCTCTCACCGTTTGTACAATTTCATACCTCGACAACCTCAGAATACGGAGCTATATAGGGCAAGCTCAAACGGCTTGGAGATGGCTATAGTCTTGAACACCGGTCGACACGACAGTAGCCCGTGTGACTCCAGGGTGGGGATCTTCTCTTCTGATGTTCAATTATATTATTTAATAATGGATAGGATTCTAAGCACTTCCTGCGTGGTCGCCAAGCTGGTTTCAAGGACTGGGGATTTGACCTTTCTTGCCTTTTCACTCAATGTGATGGTGGTGCTGAGCAGACTTGGTTCACGACTTCTCTAAACTTTGTGTAGACGTCTGATTCGCCATTTCAAAACCTGCACCTCTTATCTTTTCCCATGTGAACCGCATGCTAGTCCAGCAGATTCGTAGAAGTTAGCGTCATTGGATAGGACCTTTGCCTCTTTCTTATTAAAGGCGGCGTTTGGAGACATCAGCCTGCCTATCAGGAGGTGGATTACATGTAGTAACATCCCTTCCCCTGTCATCTTCACACTGGATGCGACACCTACAGCTTGGATGCCTCCTCGACCATCCGATTTGGGGGGAACCTTTCACATCCACCGTCCATGTCTCTTTACTTCTATCGCCAATTTCTCTTTTCTGGATACAACGGGCAACTTTGGATCGTGACGCATTCTTATCCGTCGATCGGGATCGACCTCTTCATGCAACCGTCAATCCGAGTGGGTCCTACTATTTTCGCAATGCGAAATCCTGATCTTCAACGATGTTAGTTTGTATTGCGAAATAGACCACAACCGTAGATCTATGCCCTTCTCTGTCATGACCATTGATATTCGAGGACGGTACCACCTTTCGTGATTTGAAATTGTAGCTTTACCTACACAAGTCTAGTTTGATAAATCAACTAAGACCATAGATCTTTCTTGGATCCCATTCTCGGCCATTAGATGCCTCTGTCCTTTAAGCTATTTCACAATCTGGAAAAGTGGCTTTGGTTGGGAATGTTTGCCGTGTGAAATGTTTTGACACCGTTGATCTACCATCCACTCAATCTCAACCTTAGATCATGAGTCCCACTTAATGCCTTCAGCGTGTCCAACGTCCCCCACAAACTTCTGTCAGGCTTATAAATAGACTGTTGAAAATGGAGTGTTAACAACCGGATCCACTGGGGATGCTATCCTCCCAATGAGGTAGCAAAGAACCCCTGTAGACCAACTACCAAAACCATTGGGTTGTCTTCAATCTTTCTTTGAAATCTCCATTCTGCTCTGAGCTACTACTTCAGCAACTTCATGCCACTCTCGTAAACGAAGTTCATGACTGCAAAACATGTGCTTGCAATTGAAAATGAAAACAAACTAAAATAGCGAATTAAGGAAATGCTCGATAATTGCCGAGTTTATTTGTTCCTACCTACTTTACCTAATTTTGTGCACAAGTCTGATTAAGTGAAATCAGACTTCCAATGAATCCAATCAAGCAATTGGCCCAATAGTTTTGTTCTTTTTTCATGCTTGATGGACAGAAATGAAATAGATAATGGGAGAGGGTAATGATGAAAAGACTACTCTCTAAAATAGTAATGTGACCAGTCATCATCCTTACCCCACCCTTCCATGTACCCTGCTATGGGGTCATAGAAAACATGGCAACCTCCAATATACTCTGTCTTCTGCTCATGGGAAAGCCGTCCGAAACTTCCTTCTTCTAGTGATTTGTCCGGCTGATACCCGGAAGATTGTGGAAGAGGGCCCACATAATCTTTCTACAATGAAACATCCCCTTTTTCGCCCAAAATTTCTGCAACGAGATCTTGATGTGCCTCAAGAGGGAGGTCCTCCGCTTCTCCAGCGGAACCGAGTAGGAATATCCCTCCTGTGTGAGGTGGTACTCTTGAAGGCATGACATCGAAAAATGTATCTATTTGAGGGCTGACGCATCCTTCTCCATGGCTTGACACCTCATCACAAACCCCCGACGTATCGGTAGCTGGAGAGGGATTGCATGACAGTTTCTTTTTATCATCTCCACTTACATACAGGTTTTTGGACTACGCCATCTTCCCTTCTTTCTGTTTTTTCTTAGAGGCTCTAATCATGTGTCGTATTAATTCAAAAGAGGCATAACACAAGGGTAGGTTATCACCTTCAGTGCCCTTATCGCCCTTTTCTGCTTTAACCTCCCGACTTCACATAGCATCTTGGTCCTCTCCATCAGCAGGTCCTGGTTCAATGGCCATCTTCTCAGGTACAACCTACAGGTATTCTTCCTCATATTCATCGTACACAAGCACACCAAATTCCTTCTTAAAATTTTCTTGTACATACCTGGGGTTGCGCAGGTCACAATCTTCAGAGAACAGGCCTGCAGGATCACATGTTCCTGTATCAGGACGGTCATCTTTTTGTATATCGAGAGAGGACTTTAACGAGACCGGGACTCTCCCATTCTGCTTGTAGGGCCCAACCAGTTTTATTGTATCTTTTACTTCACCACCACTGCCCTGGCTTGATAACCTTTTTGACCTCTCAAGGTTTTCCTCAACCTCCAGACAATCAGTAAACATATGCTGCAGATTGGTTGATTTTCTTTCCAAAAGATGAAGGGACAGCTCAGGAGGAAAGGTGACTGCATAATAGATTTTAGTAGCGTTCTCAAGAGGTTGGACCTCCTTGGGCATGTTATAATAAAATCTTGTGAATCTTCTGTTAAAACTAGATAAGGCCTCACCCTCATGTCTCTCCAGGGAATAAAATTATGAATGTATTTGATCTAGTGGCCTTCTCCTACCCCAAAACTTTAGGAAGGCACAAGAAAACTCTTCCCAAGTATTGATGGACTTAGGCTGCAAGTGCTTGAACCATTATTTAGCATCTCCTTCCAAGGATTGGGTGAAATCCCTCATGCAGACATCATCATGTTCTATCTCAAAAAGGTCAGAGAAATGTTCAAAGGCTTGTAAATGTTTCTCAGCAGTGAAGTCTTTGGTTTCTCCATCAAATTTGGGGAGGCACTTATGATGTTTTGTGGGAAAATCATGGAGGATGGGAGGCAGTTGCAATGGTTTGTACTGGCTTGGAGAAATGGGAGAGACCAGGTTAGGTGCAATAGCTACGCTATCGACCGAGGTTTCATGAATTTCACAGGGGTGACCTTTGATGTCGTGGGCCTCTAGAGAAAAATCTAGGTCAAAACCAGATGCACAAGACGACGCAATGCTTTCAGTTCGTAGAGAAGGATAAACAAAAATATATTCATAGCTCTGCTCAGAATGAGTTGAACCATAGAAGGCTATTCTGATAAATTTAGGGAAGGATAAGAACAAACTTACAAGATAGAATAAAGCTTCTTGGAAGAAATGTATGCTTGAGCATCTTAACCTTCCACCATGCATTCTTTGAGCTTTACAAGGGGTTCATTTTTTCTGGACGGAGCCTGCCCGTCTTTTTTCTGATCATTCAATTTATGGATCGTACCACCAGTGGAGTCACTGAAGTATGAACCCTTGAATAGTGGAGTTGCCAGGTGAAAAGTGATCAACCTTCTTGATGTCTGATCATTGTTCACCATCAACAACCATATCTAAAACCATGTCTTTTTTCCCAGGGAGGGTCTTCAATTCCGTCCTTGGCAACGACACCAGTTTGTTAGCACCAGGATTGAGCCCCAAGGTTGAAGGGAGGCTCTCTCCTGGGTAACAACAAAACCACTTTAGACTATGCCTCTAGCCTAGCGTAGTCAGAGAGGGATCTCTCGCTTGTATTCATATTTTACTCCGCACAAGATATTCGTTCAAGGATGGTCAAGAGGCCGGACTCCTGGAATGGGATGAAGTAGAGTGACGTGAGATGCAGGTGGGATTATCAGGGCAAGGGACCATTGGCAATGGAGTCGAAAACATGAGTAGGGAACATTTGCATGAGGAAAATAATGGCGTGGGGTTGCAGATAGAGGCAAGATATCCATTGATCTCGTAATCAGGATATATTTAGCGGGTTGTTAGGGGACAAGAGAGAACAGCCCATCGCGTGGAGCACTAGCAAGATGAATTCCATGCAACTTTAGAAGAAAACTTGATAAATGTCTGAAACAACAGGCGAAGCATAGCATATATGAATTCCAAACTATTATACACTAATTTACAGACATGAAAGCAATCAACAAAATGGAATGGAAACAGGATATATATTTCACGTAAAGAAAATACATATTGAAAGAAGCAACGACACATGAATGTTCATCTTAAGAAACAACTCTTCCTCTGCAATTTTATTCATAATACAGGCACCAGATCTTATTTACAACAGAAAGCCTCAGCCCTTGAAGGTTTCCCAATCCTCCAGCTAACTCTTTTCCCCCTATCGGGAGTGCATTTATAATACTTTAGTGCTGAGATTATTCTCCGAAACAAACCAAAAAATTGTTTGGAGTCACAATCATGCATTAACAATATAGAGAGTGGAACTATAGCCACATTTTACAAATATAAACAAACATTATGGAACTGTAGTGTGTGGTAGCACAGACTGACAACGCAGAGTTTTCTTTATCTTGGTATATGAAAGCGATCCCTATGTTTCCTGACGTCGGTCGATCGCCAACTCGGACCGTTTCAGATATGCCTTTCTTCCTCCTTTGATCGGCCTGCTTCCTTCAGACCACGTTGCTCAAAGGATGACAAGAAGGCCTGCGCCCCAGTGCCTAACATTTTCCTAGCCCTTCCTTCTTCTAGTAACATGGTTATAGGAGGAAACCGGGAAAAGGGTGGCCATGCACTTGATGATGATAGACGTCTTAAGAGGTTTATCATCTTTGTACTGATTTCTTCCTCCTACGAGGAGGGTTTTATCGTAGGCCACGTAGTTGGGTGTGCATTTGACCCCCTCCTCGTCTGAGGCAAGGTCGTTAAGTGGAGATCATAGCGGCGGTGATGAAGGCTTTGGACCTCCATTATCCCAGACTGAGCATTTTCTCCAACAGCTCCACCATCATTGTGTGTTAGGACTTCGAAGGTTGTGACAGCAACTGGAGGTGTCAGAGATACATCCCTGGGATGTAAAAAACCATGCACAATGCATCTGAGGGTAGGGAGGTGTGGAAACAGTTTAAATTCCCTAAGTGTTTAACATCTATGCCCCGGTGGTTGGCGACTTCTTGGTGCAGATAACTAGGAAGACGAAGAAACACAATCTTATGTTCGCCAACCATCAATACCCCTTGTAGAACTGACTTCTCAAACCACATAGCCATGGCTATCTGTGAAGGAACTCAACATTCTTCGGAGTTTAACCTTTAGCTGTCAATGTTTATACAATTTCATACCTCGACAACCTCAGAATACGGAGCTATATAGGGCAAGCTGAAACGACTTGGAGATGGCTATAGTCTTGAACACCGGTCGACGTGACAGTAACCCGTGTGACGCCAGGGTGGGGATATTCTCTTCTGATGTTCAATTATATTATTTGATAATGGATAGGATTCTAAGCACTTCCTGCGTGGCTGCCAAGCTGGTTTCAAGGACTGGGGATTTGACCTTTATTGCATTTTCACTCAATCTGACGGTGGTGTTGAGCGGACTTGGTTCGTGGCTTCTCTAAAAATTTTTTAGATTTCTGATTCTCTATTTCAAAACCTACACCTCTTGTCTTTTCCCACGCAAACCACGTGCCAGTCCAGCGGACTCGGAGAAGTTAGCGTCATTGGAAGGGACCTTTGCCTCTGTCTTATCAAAGGTGGCATTTGGAGACATCAGCCCACCTTTCAGGAGGTGGATTACACGTATGAATATCCCTTCCCCTGTCCTCTTCGCACTGGATGCGACACATGCTGCCTAGAGGCCTCCTTGGCCATCTGAGTTGGGGGGAACCTTTCACATCCACCGTACATGTCTCTTTACTTCTGCCGCCAATCTCTCTTTTCTGGCTACAACAGGCATCTTTGGATTGTGACGTGTTCTTATCCGTCAATCAGGATTGACCTCTTCATGCAACCTTCGATCCGAGGGGGTACTACTATTTTCGCAATGCGAAATCCTAATCTTCAACCGTGTTAGTTTGTATTGCGAAATAGACCACAACCGTATATCTATTCCCTTCTCTGTCATGACCATTGATATTCGAGGCTTGTACCACCTTTCACGATTTGAAATCGTAGCTTTACCCACACAAGTTTGGTTTGCGAAATTGACTGAGACTGTAGATCTTCCTTGGATCCCATTCTCAACCGTTAGATGCCTTCGTCCTTTCAATTATTTTGCAATATGGAAAAGTGGCTTTGGTCGGGCATGTTCGTCGTGCAAAATTTTTTGACGCCATTGATCTTCCATCCGCTCAATCTCAGCCTTCAATCATGAGTCCCACTTAATTCCTTCAGCACGCCCCATGTCCTCCTCGAACTTCGGTCAAGCCTATAAATAGACTGTTGAAAACGGAGTGTTAACACCCAACTAGAGGTTGGCTTGACTGTGTGTGTTTTGATCTGGCTGTGTGCGATTATGTTATTCCCTAGTTCATTGTGAAAGTCATGCCCAGCTTGGGGGTGGCAGTTGTGTTGATATATTGACGAAAAAAAATGGCCTATGGTTGGGTGGAACGTTGCAGCCACATAGCTAGTTGTAGCACAACTTCATCTTCAAAGATAAGTATCTCTGGTATTCTATTTATGCAATGTATTTGCTTATGAATGAATATGATGAATGCTTGTTAATGTTCAATAGATTTTACTGTTGATGAATGTTCCTGCATTTGCATCTATATTTGCCTTGTATGTTTCAATGCATTATGCTCATGATCATGGAGGCTAGAAGCTTGGTTACAGGGTCAGAAATGCAACTAAGTTGAATGTAAGATGTGTGTTTCCGCACCTAGGGATCCACTTGCGGAAGGCGGAAGGAAGAAGGTGGGAAACAGGAAAAATAGCAAGGCAGAATGTTGGAATTTTGGACTTCCGAAGTCTGCAGTACGGAAGACAGAAAGGAAGAAGCATAAAAGAGCCCAAAATTCCAAGGAAAAAGTGTATTTTTCGCACCTCGGAATCCGCCTACAGAAGACGGAGGGCGAGAGGTGGAAAATGGGAAAAAGATCTAGGTAAAAAGGTAAAGTTCTGATTCCCAAGTTCCGCACTAGAGGGATGAAAGGACGAATGCGGAAGACAGAACCATGGGTAAAGGATTCCATCGAAAGTTGTTCTTCTGAATTCTGAGTACCAAAGGCAGAAGGCAAAAGGGTGGAAGGAGGAAACGCGGAAGGCAGAAGGGTGGAAGGAGGAAAGGTGGAAGGTGGAAAAGTGGCCAAAGGTTTCCATCGAACGTTAATTCTTCGATTTTTGTGTTCTGTGTGGAAGGCGGAAAGGTCGTTAAAGGATTCTATTTAACATTGGTTCTCCGATTTCTGAGTTCCAAGCCTTAAGGAAGAAAGGAGAAAGGCGGAAGGTCGGAGGGTCAATGTTTTCATCGTGTTTTGTGTTCCGAATTCCTAGTTCCACATGGCGGAAGGCAGAAGGTGGAAATGATAGGTTTAGTGCAAAAAAGGTCTTTTCGGTCGCAGAAGGGATCTGTGAAGGGTGGAATGACTATTACAGTATTTTCTAAGCCTGAGAATGAATTTAGAAGAGTGTATTAATGTCCATTCCCTGTGTTTCAAAAGGAGAACAAGGGTTCTTAAGGAAAAAATTTTAATTATCCATTTTAGGGGTATGGGGACATTACAAATTGGTATCAGAGCTGTTGGTTGCAACAATAGGGCCTAGATGGGCCAAGTGAATAGCTGGTAAGTGTTTTTGAATTCTGAGATTGTCTAACCATGTGTTTAATTAACAATTTTTTGCAGAGTCATAGTGTAGTTGGGAAAAGTTGGTTTTGGTGTGGCCATGGGAACCTACGACATGAATGATAAGCGGAATCCCTATGAACACAAGGAAGATTCCATGGTTGAAAATGTCCGAGTTGGAAATGATGAGACAAAGTCTAATGGAAGAAGATATCAAGATACTCCCCCAGATATTGCAGACACCATGAGAAGCCTGATTAAATCTCAGGAAGAGCAGCATCAGTTGAATTCAACCATGTTACAGAGTTTGAAAGACATCCAAAGGAGGATGAGCTCTAGGCATCGTGCAGTACATCCAGAAGGAAGTAAAAGCAATGCTAGAAGGAGAAAGAGATCTTCTAGTGGGTCATATGACTCTGAAGGATCCACTAGGGGTTCAAGCTCTTCATCTCACAGAGATAAGAGAAAGAGGCGCTACAGAAACAACTCACATGATGAACTCAAGAAGGCAAGGCCTCCTACCTTTAATGGTGAGATAAATACTCGTGAAGAAGTTGAAGCTTGGCTTCTTGGGATAAAGAAATATTTCTAAGTATAATACTATTCAGGAAATATGAAGGCTAGGGTAGCCATCTTCAATCTGAATGGCAGAGCATCTATATGGTGGGAGCACCTCATGCAAGTGAGGAATATCAATGACAAAAATATTGTGTGGAAATAGTTCAAGAAGTATTTCAAGCATAAGTACCTCTCTGAAGGGTACTATGATGATAAGATTAAATAATTCCATGATCTAAGATTGGGGTAGTAGACAATGGAAGAGTATTCAAATAAAGTCTTGGAGTTGTTGAGGTATGGAAGGTACATCAGAGATGATAAAGTAAAAATCTAGCATTTTCTGAGTGGACTACCTCAAGGATACAAATACATAATTGTGTTTGATGAACCTAGAACTCTAGAAGAGTCTATAAGGAAGGCTAAGTATTTCTATGATCAGAACAAAAGGAAAAATTGATTACCATAAGGCATGGAAGGATAAGAAGAATGAAAATCTTGATTAGAGGAAGAAATTCTTTAAACCTCCCCACTTTTGAAATCAACAAAAGAAGCCATCACAAGTTGTCGCTAAGCTAGCCAGAGTGATGGGGGAAAAGCCAAGAGATCCAAAAGAGATCAGACAACTACTCCAATGTTGGAGACGTGGAGGACCCCATCTATGCAGGAATTTTCCACTTGAGGATGGGTATGTAAGGCAAGCTCACAACATTCAAGAAGCTAAAACTATGGGTCAAGTGGCAAGGATTATCCCTAGAATTTATGCAGCACTGGAGGACCGCCAAGAAGATCATTAATCAACTATGGTTGAAATTGGAGGTAAGATTACTGAGCAATCTATTTCTATTTTGATTGACCCTGGATCTAATCACAGTTATATTACTCCTAGAGTTGCTGAGATTTGTGCTTTTAAGAAGTTAAAGCATAACAAATCATGGTTAGTTCAACTAGCCACTGGGACTAAGAGAAAGGTTAGTGAAGTGGTAGAGTAATGTCCATTGGTTATGGATGGATTGGTCACTTGTGCAGATCTGAATGTTCTACCACTTGGTTCCTATGATGTTCTCATTGGAATGGATTGGTTGGAAGCTCATAGAGTGAGTCTTGATTGTTACAACCATTATAGAGAATTTGAGGTCAAAAATGGGCCTCAAAAGGACCAAAATGTACTATAAAAATCAACCAATTACATTCTAGTAGATGACATCATCCTCCATGGTTGAGGTGGCATTGCATGAGTTAAGAATGCTTATTTGTCACATTTTCTATGGTGGATGAAAATCCATAGTTAACCAAGGTAGTGGTACAAGTACTTTTAAGTCATAAAGTGAAGTACTCACAATAAAAGTCATTTCACACTTTCTCATAAAATAATATTATTGTTATTTTCAAGTAAAGTACTTACAATTCACTTTCTCATAAAACAATATTATTGTCATTTTGTCATTTTCAAGTAAAGTACTCATAATTCATAAAAATGTATTTTCACATTTTTTTATAAAATAATATATTGTCATTTTCATGTTTTTTAATTTTAAATTATATATTCACTCAATTGTATTTAATATCATAATGTCAAACTAATATATATATATATATATAATCTTGTACTTTTAAAATAAATTAAATTCATGAATGATATTTATATGAAAAAAATATTGTATTTTTAAAATAAATTAAATTCATTAATGATATTTATATGAAAAAAATATGTTAGTTATGCATATAAATTAAATTCATTTTTGTTTAATTTTATTTACAAGTTCAAGACAAATAAATGTTAAAGGACACTAAATTTTTGGGAATTTACAATGAATCTTAGTCACATCATTCTAGAGTTATTTTATTCATTTTATTTATAGTCAATTTAGAAAAGTAACTCAACCATGGTTATTTATATTGTGCATAAAAATTAGTGTAGGAGGTGAGTTGTCATATATACCTACCCCATAAAACCCCTAGCTAATAATATTTTAATATATCTTATATTTTTGTAGTACATCTCTTAGGAGGCCCATTTTTGACCTCAAATTCTCTCTAATGAAGACTTTTGAGTGCATAGATGAAGGAAACTTAAGGGTTGTAAGAGGAATTCCCAAGGTGATTTCTGTTAGGCAAATTTCAGCAATGCAGCTGAAGAAGTTCTGTAGGAAAGGTTGCAGGTTGTATGCAGCCCATGTGTTGGAGGCAGCAGAGAATAAAGCTCCTAGGTTGGAGGACTTTCATGTGTTGCAGGAATTCAAGGATGTTTTTCGTGATGAAATTCCAGGGCTTCCTCCAAATAGGGACATTGATTTCACAATTGAACTTGCGCTAGGAGCAGCACCAATGTCCAAGACACCCTATAGGATAGTACACCAAAAATGCTAGAGCTAAAGATGCAGCTACAAAAGTTGTTGGAAAAAAAGTATATCAGACCAAGTGTGTCTCCTTAGGGATCACCAGTTCTGTTTGTGAAAAAGAAAGATGGTACACTTAGGTTGTGTATCGATTACAAACAGTTGAATAAAGTCACTGTGAATAATAAATATCCTTTACCTCGAATTGATGACCTTTTTTATTAAATGAGAGGAGCAAAGGTATTTTCCAAGATTGACTTGACATCTGGATACCATCAGGTAAGAATCAAGGATGAAGAAATTCATAAGACAACCTTCATAACAAGGTATGGACATTATGAGTTTGTAGTGGTACCATTTGGTCTCACAAATGCACCAGCTACATTTATGTGCCTTATGAATAGTGTCTTAAGCAGGTATTTGGACAAGCTTGTTCTTGTTTTCCTTAATGACATTCTTATTTATTCTAAGAATGAGGAAGAGCATGAAGAATATTTGAAACTGACCTTGAAATTTCTAAGGGAGCATAAGTTGTATGCCAAGTTGAGCAAATACGAGTTCTATAAAGATAGAATTCATTATCTGGGTCACATTATCTCAAATGAGGGCATATCTATAGACCCCTTGAAAAGATTGAGGCCATTATGAATTGGCCAACCCAAAGAAATGTGACATATGTGAGATATTTCATGGGACTTGCAAGATACTATAGGAGATTCATTGAAGGATTCTCCAAGGTTGCACATCCAATCACTTCTTTGCAAAAGAAGGGGATAAATTTTGAATGGACACCAAGGTGTGAAGAAAGCTTCCAACAGATGAAGCATCTTCTCACAAGTGCACCAATTCTAAAAGTTACATACCCAGAGAAAGATTTTGTGGTGTGTACTAATGCATGTAATCAAGGACTTGGAGGAGTTCTTATGCAAGACAACCACGTGGTATGTTATGAGTCAAGAAAGTTGAAGGATCATGAGAAGAACTATGCCACTCATGATTTAGAACTTGCAGCCATAGTACATGCTCTCAAGATGTGGAGACATTACTTAGTGCTCAAAAAAATTGAGTTAAGAATAGACCACTGTGGTCTGAAATATTAGTTTGATCATCCTCCTCTAAATACTAGGAAAGCTAGATGGCTAGATTTTTATGTGAGTTTGATTTTGAAATCAAACACATAAAGGAAAAGAGAAAAAACTAGTTGATGCACTCATCAGGAAGGTGCATGAAATGCTTGTGCCATCTCTTAGTATTTTCCAATCAAATTTGAGATAGCAGATTGTTAATCATACTGCTGAAGATGAAATGTATGTGTAGGTAAAGGACAAACTGCAGCAATGAAGTCTTGAGAAGAGGTATGAAAGATATAAATTGGAAGAAGTTGGACTTCTTACATATAAAAACATAATTTATATTCCAAGTGTAGCATATTTGAGGAGAATTGTTATGGATGAAATCCATCAAGCTCCATATTCTGGTCACCCAAGATATCAAAAAACAATTGCTATAGCCAGAAAGCAATATTTTTGGCCAGGAATGAAGAAGGACATTGCGGAGTATATTTCAAAGTGTATGAAATGTCAACATGTGAAGGTTCAACATCAACACCCATCAGGTTTTTTGCATCCCTTTCCAGTCCTAGAATCGAAATGGGAAGTTGTTTCCAGGATTTTATTACAAGATTGCCAATGATTTGGAGGCAACATGATTCCGTCATGGTTGTGGTGGACAAGTTGAAAAAGGAAGCACATTTTATACCGGTCAAGTCCACTTATAATACTGATGGAATTTCAAAAATATTCATGAAGGAGATTTTCAGATTGCATGGATTCCCTAAAGAAATAGTCTCTGACAGGGATCCAAAGTTTACTTCCAATTTTTGGAAGGGTTTTGCTTGCATATTTGGGTACCAAGTTGAAATTCATCACTTCCTACCATCCTCAGACCGATGGATAGACAGTGAGAGTGAATTAAGTGCTGGAAGAAATGCTTCGCATGTATGTAATGGACAAACCAACCAAGTGGGAATATTACTTACACTTGGTAGAATTTGCCTATAATAATGGACAACAAGCATCATTAGGAATGAGTCCTTATGAAGCCTTGTATGGAAGAAGGTGTAGGACACTAGTAACTTGGGATAATCTAGTAAACAGGATTGTGCTTGGTCCATAATTTCTCAAGGAAATGGAGCAGGAGGTTGCAAAGATCAGGAAGAACCTGAAAGAATCCCAGGAAAGACAGAAAAGCTATGTCTACAAGCATAGGGTGCATAGAGAGTTCAGTGTTGGGGATCATGTTTATCTTAGAGTGAGGGAAAGGAAGGGTTCCTTGAAGCTTGGAAGTTGTGCCAAGATGTCACCTAGATATTGTGGGCCGTTTGAAGTGCTTGAAATAATATGGCCAATTGCATATAGACTTGCATTGCCTACTAGCACTAGAGATCATAATGTTTTTCATGTTTCTTTGCTTAAGAAATATGTACATGATCCTAATCATGTGATAAATTGGGATGTGATTTAGGTGGAACCCGAGGGAGAGTTCCAAGCCGAGCCATTGCGCATCCTCGATAAGAAGGTCACAGTGCTCCAAAATCGAGTTGTTGGATAGATGAAGGTGCAGTGGGAGCACTACGGTCCCGAAGAGGTTACGTGGGAGCAGGAGGATGGCATGCGATTGACACATACATTTTTGTTCAATTTTGCAGAACATTGAGGGCGGTGCCAGTGTAGCAATTTTGTTCAATTTTGTAAAGCATTGAGGACAGTGCTGTTGAAGGGGGGGTAAAGTAACACCCCGGTTTTGACCCCAAGGGCGGAGGGGAATTTGTGCCTTGGTTTTGACCCCATGGTATTGAATTGTGCATGGTGTATATATTATGAGAATCATGGCAAGGTGCTCAAGACCAAGCCCCTTCCATTGATTTGGTGTTTGTGTATAGGTGATCATGGTTGATGCCTATGGTTCATTGTGATGGTCAAGCACAGAGCATATTTTGATATATCATGATGTATATATTATAAGAATCATGGCTAGGCGCTCAAGACCAAACCCCTTCCATTGATTTGGTGTTTGTGTACAGGTGATCATGGTTGATGCCTATGGTTCATTGTGATGGTCAAGCACATAACATATTTTGATTTATCATGTAAATACACAATTTGATAAAATCCCACAGGTAGCTATGCACTGCAACATGAAAAGAGATGGGGGCATGATTTCACAAAGGAATGGAGAGGGATTAAACCAGCAGATGCCAGGTGAGTGATTACGGGTCCAATTCTCACAAAACCCAGTCTAATCAGCAGGGAATGCTTCTTTGATTTGTCGTCCAAGTCACCCGGTGGACGCGAGACGAAATGAATCCTTTTGGATGAGAAATTTCGCACCCGCTAGCTAATGTTAAACAACGCACTAGTTGAATCAGCGGAATCCCTGTGGACCATTGGATCTGTGTCCCCACCAGATCAACAGTGGAATCCAAACCTGATGAGGCAGATTTCATTGAAATTTTGTGCACATGAAAATTTGGTTAGGTTTCCCTAGTCTAATCAACAAAATCGCTATGCGCCATCGATCTATTTGATGGTCGATCTTAGTTGTAGATTTGCTTAAAAGTTACCCATTCGTTAGCTTGTCCACCCTAGTTCATTCTCGGTACTTGATCATTCAATTTTCTTGCAAGAAATTGGTTGAGGCAATTAATGCCTTGGGAAGAGCAAGGCATGGAAGTCAATTTTGTGACTAAACAAGCCTACAGTATGTAGAGGCTGTGTTCTTGCTTCTGAAGCAAGTAAAACCAGAAATTGTGTTTCGAGTCTGTCAACCGAGTCTTCATATGAACATTACAGTCATTCCATTCATTGACGACTAGGAATTGTTCACTATTTGGAGTGGCAAAAGAGTTGTTCTGCAGTTTTTCTCCCATGTGCTAGTGAAACCATGTTTCTCTGTGTTACAGAGTGAGATGCAAACCTGTTTTCTTTGTTTTACAGTGTGAAGCCTATGTGTTGTGTTTCCCTGTGAATAGTTGTGATTTGCACCTTGGTTTGGGTCTGAACTGTATGCAAGACTAAGGAGTGGAAGAGAAGATGAACATACTTGCTAAAATTACTGTAGATAGGAACCTAATTAAAGGGTAAGAATGGTTGGTAAATCCTTACTGCATGCCTTGAAGAGCATTGGAAGGGAAAGCATAGCCCGAGGGACTATGGAGTAGAGAAGGGGATGCTTCCTTGTGTTGGGTGTGTAGGTGATGTGGATACCAGGCCAGATAGATATTGTGGAGGTGTCCCTAGCTATTGAATGAGCCACTAGCTTAGTCATTCTACCTTTCCAATGCCTTGGCAACCTGATAAACCCAAAGGATATTGGCTTGGATGACAACCTATGAAACCTAATTGTACATTGGCTTGGCTGGGTAGACGTGATAAACCCAATTGGATATTGGCTTGGTTGTGTCTTATTGTGTTTTGGGTAGGTGTAATCCTTGGTTGGACATCCTAAGAAACCCACTGTGAATGATCGATTGGTTGAGTGCCTGATAAACCCATATGTTGGCTTGGTTGGTTCTTATTTTGGAAGTTGGATTGATTGTGATTAGTTTGATAAACCCAACTGGTTGATGGCTTGACTGTGTTCAGTCTAATAAACCCAGCAATGTTTCGCTTAATTTCATGCAGCCTGATAAGCCCAACTTGGTGTTGGCTTGGCTGGACAGTCTGATAAACCCAACTAGAGGTTGGCTTGACTGTGTGTGTTTTGATTTGGCTGTGTGCGACTCTATTGTTCCCTAGTTCCGTGTATAAGTCATGCCAGCTCGGGGGTGACAGTTGTTTTAAGATATTGATGAACACAACTGGCCTATGGTTGGGTTGAACATTGCAGCCACATAGCTAATTGCGGGACATCTTCATCTTCAAAGATAAGTATCTATGTTATTCTGTTTATGCAATGTATTTTCTTATCAATGAATATGATGAATGCTTGTTAATGTTCAATAGATTTTACTATGGATGAATGTTCCTGCATTTGCATCTAAATTGGCCTTGTATGTTTCAATGCATTCTAATCATGATCATGGAGGCTAGAATCCTTGTTATAGGGTCAAAAATGAAACTAAGTTGAAGGTAAGATGTGTGTTTCCGAACCCCATGATCCACCTGCAGAAGGAAGAAGGTGGGAGGTGGGAAACAAGAAAAAGAGCAAGGCAGAATGTTGGAGTTTCTGACTTCTGAAGTATGTAGTACGAAAGGTAGAAAGGTGGAAGCGAAAAAGAGCCGAAAATTCCAAGGCAAAAGTGTATTTTCCACACCCCGAAAGATGCCTACATAAGGTGGAGGGCGAGAGGCAGAAAATGGGAAAAATATCAAGGTAAAAAGGTTAAGTTCTGATTCCCGAGTTTTGTACTAGAGGGTGGAAAGGAGGAATGCAGAAGACAGAACCATGGATAAAGGATTCCATCGAAAGCTGTTCTTCCAAATTCCGAGTTCTGAAGGAGAAAGGCGGAAGGGCAGAAGGCAGAAAGGCGAAAGGCAGAAAAGTGGCCAAAGGTTTCCGTCAAACATTGATTCTCTGATTTTCGAGTTCCCAGTGGAAGGAGGAAAGGTGGTCAAAGGATTTCGTCAAAAATTGGTTCTCTGATTTCTGAGTTTTGATCGAAAGGTGGAAGGGCAGATGGTCAATTTTTTCGTCATGTTTTGTGTTTCGAATTTTGAGTTCCACGGGGCAGAAGGAGAAAATGATAGGTTTAGTGCATAAAAGGTATTTCTGGTCACAGAAGGGATCTGTGAAGGGTATAATGACTATTACAGTGGTCTCTAAGACTGAGAATGAAAGTGGAAGAGTGTATTAATGTCCATGCCCTGTGTTTCTAAAGGAGAACAAGGGTTCTTGAGGAATTTTTTTTAATTATCTGCATTATGGGGTATGGGGACATTACATGCGCCTCCCTCCTTCTACCACAACCCCCACACACTCTTCGTCTCTATTTCCCCCTTTCCTACCTCCTCACGTCCAATTATCCCCTCCTACGCTCCATATTTGGCCTCTATCCCCGCACTCATATCCTAACTCTCCCTCTCGTCACTCCACCCCCTTTCTCATCTCCTACCTCTCCATCTTGTTGCTCCACCCCGTCTCCCTCCATTCCCTTCACCGTAGCCTACTCCTCCTCCCCGCACCCTCCAATCCTCTCCTACCGTGTGCTTGCAATCTCAATTCACCCTTCCTCACGTGTGTCCCCCTCCCCTCTTCCTCTTTCGCTTCCCCAACATCACGCAACTCATAACAAACTACCACCCCCGAAATGTATCCTAAATAAGGAATGGATTAGAAGTTAATTAAAATGTAATTATCATAGTTAATCACTTAAGGGAATTCCATCGAAAATCTTTCCAACTGCATGCGAACCCATGTGAGGTAAACTGGTGTGGTTAACGATTTTTCACGGATAACGATGTGAGGCTAGGTAAAAATTTTGAATTTTTCATGTGCGATAGTAACCATCAGTGGGTTTTTTTACCCATTTCGATTTTACCCAGATCCTCCATCAACGGATGGTTTGACCCATTTTAATTTTTCCCAAAACCTCCATCAGCGGATTTTTTGACCCATTTCGATTTTACCCAAAACCTCCATCGGTGGATTTTTTGACCCATTTCAATTTTACCCAGAACCTCCATCGACAGATTTTTTGACCCATTTCGATTTTACCCAAAACCTCTGATCAAACTAGGTCGCCTGCCATGCTTGACCTCACTCACAATCCCTGTAAGATAACCCTGTGAACAAACCAGGTCTCTTTTTGAGAAAAAATAGCAAGATAACCATGTGAACCATAGGTTGGTGGATACCCTAAATAAAAAAGAATCACTGATTAAATTAGATCGGGCGTGATTCCAGATCAAACCAATTCGGATTGCATGGAAATTTTCTGAACAAAGGGTATAATGTATTTTTTCATATATGGTTGTATTTCTGTTTGGGATTCGTTTAATGAATGTAATTGCTAAAAATCCATTTTTTCATTTATATATTTTTATATGGCTTGTATCATTTATTTTTTAATTTATGTTATACAATTACAGATCACATGGGATGCAATTCCAAATCAAACCAGATCAGATTGCATCGAAATTTTCTGACGAAAGACAATGTATGATGGTGCAGGATAAGTTGGCCACTATCATTTGTATTTCTATTTGATATTCTTCATTTTTTATATTTTTATAAGGTTTGTAACATTCCTTTCTAATTTGCATTGTACATTTTTTTTCTAACCAGTCTGGCTATAACAGTTATTTATCAGATACTGTATATGCACAGTAATCAATTTTACCCCTAGTTTTTTTATACAGAAATCTTATAGGACTCATAAGATTTTATTTTGTTGTGTATGCAATTCCATAACCCTGGTTACAAGGAGAAAATAAATTAATGGTTATTACCAAAGGTTAGTGTAGCATTTATATTGTTCCTATAAAGCTAGATTGTTTTTTTCCCCATTTATTTCCAATTCAAAGATCCCCTGTGTAACCTGTGTGGCCCCTTTGGGAATCTTGTCAAGATTGGAGATTATAAATTTAATCATGTTCAGTACAGAACCTAATCCATTTCAACATAAAGAACGGAAGTCGTTGCCTCCAGAAGTTGTGGAAGAAGCATTCTGAATACTTGCAGAAGAGGATGCTATATGAGAAAAACAACGACAAATGAAGCAACAATTATCTAAACAACAAAGGAAGTCACAACAATTATGTAAAATTGTTAAAAATGATTGTTTTAGTGAAGATGAAATAGAGTCTAGCGGCAATGATGCTCAGGTCCAACTTAACAATATGCAAATACCTTATCAACTCCGTTGTCGCTCATCTATGTAGTGTGTTAGGGGAAAAGCTCCAAACTTCGATACTGTTGCCCTTCTTAAATAAGAAAGTTGTTTAGAAGAGATCATTCTCTGCAAAGTTATTGATGAGTCTCGTATAGGAAATGTAGAGTTGACAAACTTGGATCCTTGTGAGAATGATCCAATTCTCTACACTATTGGTACTAGTGGCACATGGACACGTAGTATAGATGATGTTTTGCCCGTTCTAATGGTGTATGCAGATGATAGTGGAAAACTTACGCTGCACCATCCTTCATTATCTGAAATAAAATCACAGTTGTCTTCAAGGGCATATGAATATCATTCCACTGCAGTCATCAAGCGAGGGTTTTACATGGGATCTAGGTCATATGTGACTCCCTTATTGGGAGATGATCATTTTATCAATATTGGAAGAAATAAATTTGTTCAAATGGATGGGATTCCAGTGCACAACACAAATCCTTTTGATTTTACCATAAAGGAAGGCATGTATGTTCGTATTTATTATGAAAATTTTCTTGGTATTTCGGAAGAAGAGTCATTGAAAATTCCATATCCTATGGAAGTGTTGAATTGTTTAGTAGATGTTTCTATTGGTGGAACATTCTTTTGGGTAAGAATTTTTTAATGTGAGTTGGATATTATTGGTAGAGACCACCATATTCCCCAAGGTGTGAATTTACATCCACATGAGGTGTTCTATACAAAACAAGGTTTATTGATATCAACTGAAATCATTGATGGTGAGTATACATGTATCATTTTATTCATATTTTTCAGTTTGTAATACAATTTTTTCTCACCTAGAACAAAACCCAGTTTCTTGCTATTCATGTTTATGAATCAAAGAAAAATTACAAAAAACATAAGGTGCATAAGTTCCAAATAAAACTACCAGCTAGACTCTGCACAGACTCTTTGTAACAGTCATTAGTTGTATGTTCTACTAGATAGAATAGATTCCACATCAAATCATCAGTACATATTGATCACTATGCCTTATTGACTGAGACAAAAAAATATTAAAAGCTGGAAATGTACTAGACTAGGTAGAGTGTACATATGTAAAAGTCTTCAGATAGTATCTAATGCACAAATGACAATATACTAATTACAATCGATAGAACCTTTATCCACTAATGTGGAATCCATAAATTCCTCGAAATAAAGTGTAACCTCTTCCAGACTAATAGTTTTCTTTGATAGCAAATATGCATGTGTGTTGAGTTCCTTGTGAATATGAAAAAAAGATAAATACTGAAAATTACTCCCAATATTTGTTAATAATTTTTTTCCACTGATCCAAATTTGTAACCTATAACATTAATTTCCCTGCCAACTAGTTGAAGATGCATTTTGAATCTCCAAAAACCTGAAGTATTGTGATCCTTTTAAAGTTAGCAAATAATAGTAAAGCCCAGCTAGCTATTAGTTCAACTCTAGTGTTTGATCCTTTGCCACAACCTAACCAAACACGAAAAAACTGATTGCCTAGGAATCTGATATAAATACCTCCCCCCACATTCACCCAGTTGTGCAACTAATGTTATCTTTATAGTAACTAATGTTATTTTTATTTTTATTGCAGCCATTGTTGATGTTTTATTTATTGTGGGATCTATCAAAAGGTGTGGCAAGAGCACTTGAAAGGGATAATCTTTTTTTTTCGTTTTATTGCTATGAAAGATGATAAGCACACCACTTTCCAACTTCTTGCAACAAAGGGTGATGATGAAGTTGTGACTGCCAAATTAGTTGCCTCTACAGAATATGGAACTCACAATGCATTACCATCATGTATCGGAGTATTGCAGCCACATCGAATCTATCGTCACAATATCCATCTTCTTTCCTACAAAGTTTTCAACCACATAAGGTCTCGTAACATGATACGTAGTGAATCTTTTGTGGAAATTCCTTGTTCACATGAAAGTTTCATGGTTACTTTTGAGCTTATTGCAATGCATGTTGTACCTCGTGGGATTGTGAAGAAAAACAATGCACTAGAGTTCACCATAGAAGGCTATGCGAATCTTAAGGAGGTTGTTTTCTCTACATGCTCAACCTTTCCTGATAGATATCAACTATCTTTAGGCTCAAGCAATGATAGTCAACCTATTGGAAAATGGAGAGTGGGACCAACATTTAGATTTCGGTATTTGTATAATAGCCTACAACCTCGTGTGCAGGTGCACTTTTCATGGGATTCACACCAATGGGATCATGTCAATCATTGTTATGGATTGGGGATGAGGACTAGTGCAACCCATTTGGAGATGTAAACATTATACCTATCATAAATATGGTGAATTCTGTATGATAGATATGTGGTGTAATATCTATGGTGAAATGTTTGAACTTTGTAATTTGAAGTTTTTATAAGTAAATATAAATTTGAATCTAGGGAAATCCAAATAGTCTTCTTTGTGTTCTTGCTAATATTGTTAGTGATTCAGTCCTGACTATGCACTCTGATTTTGTAGCCTTGTAGTATTATCTATTGATCCTGTAGGGCTGCATCACATGACATATTGATGTTGTGTTATCAATGGTTTTTGTTTTCCAAGGAAAAAATATTTATCTTTGATCTTTCAAAGTTTGAAATCAGAATATACATTTTTTAGCCTATGGGATCTTGAAAAGATACATATGTTCTGTCTTCAAACTATCCTAATAGCTATTTATCCTAGTCTTCCATAATCAACAAAATATTTGGTGAATTCTGTACGATAGATCTGTGGTGTAACATGTATAGTGAAATATGTTTTTTTTTTCCAGGAAAAAATCATACTATTCATTTCAGAGCAGAAATAGCATACATTCTATATCATCCTCTCCTTTACTGCCTCAGTAAATATTATCTTTTTCAGTAACTGATAGATAACATTTAGCATATTTACCATTTTGGCTTCCAAGCCTAAATATGTCAACAAGGATCACTGACCAAAGTATACATAATCATCAATTTAGTTGCAGAGTAGGCTATTGAAAGAGGTTTTTGTCAAAAATGATTATGCATTCGTAGCTTGCATTTTTATGCTTATGGCTTGCATTTTACACCAAGTGTCCATAACAGTAAAAAAAGGTTAAAATTCCACCTCTCATAGATCGACTGTGAGCATATGAGGTTAGGTTATATAAAATTAACACAAGGATAGTCTTCTCAATATATCTAGCCATCCATTTTCCAAAACCATTTACTATAAACCTTTAATAGTAGGGTTTGGCTTGCATTTTTATTAATCTAGGTGGATATTTCATAAATACAAGACAACCATGTAGTGTTTATGCACAACGTGCACTTTCTAAACCCAAATTGAAAAAATAAATGTATAATAATGTGGAAAATAGTACAACATACCATTTTCAACTAAAATCACTCAAAAATACCGAATACTTAGGTTGGGCGGGCATTTCTTTGATCTGGGTAAAACTGGGTTGAAAACACAAAAGGTGGCATTTTGTCAATTTAACTCTGGACAAATGAAACATAATTTTAAAAAACTGAAAGAATTTTTTGTCAAAAATATATCTATCTTCATCCCCATGGTGTTAGTTTCAAGTGATGACAATTGTACGTACTGTGGTGTGCATTTTCCTAAGCCCCTTTTTGAATATTTACACACAGTTTTTTACGTAACAACTTATAATTTTAGTCATTAATTTTGAATTTGTCCAAGATACTTGTAATTTTAGTCATTCATGTTCAATTTAACTGCTATGCATTTTTATGCTTATGGTTTGCATTTTACACTAAGTGTCCATAACAGTCAAAAAATGTTAAAATTACACCTTTCATAGGTCGACTGTGAGAATATTAGGTTAGGTTATATAAAATTAACGTAAGGATATTCTTCTAAATATATATAGCCATCCAATTTCCAAAACCATTTACTATAAACATTTAATAGGATGGTTTGGCTTGCATTTTTATTAATGTAGGTGGATATTTCATAAATACAAGACAACCATGTAGTGTTTTTGTACAAGAGGCACTTTCTGAACCCAAATTGAAAAAATAAATGTATAATAATGTGGAAAATAGTAAAACATACCATTTCCAACTAAACTCACTCAAAAATACCCAATACTTAGGGCTGGGCGGGCATTTCTCTGATTTGGGTAAAACTGGGTTGAAAACACAAAAGTTGTCATTTTATCAATTTAACTCTGGACAAATGAAACATAATTTGAAAACAATGAAAGAGGTTTTTGTCAAAAATATATCTAGCTTCAACCCCATGGTGTTATTTGCAACTGATGACAATTGTACTGACTGTGGCATGCATTTTCCTAAGCCCATTTTTGAATATTTACACACTGTTTTTTACGTAACAACTTAGAATTTCAGTCATTAATTTTGAATTTATCCAAGATACTTGCAATTTTAGTCATTCATGTTCAATTTAACTGCTATGCATTCCTAGCTTGCATTTTACACCTAGTGTCCATAACAGTTAAAAAAGGTTAAAATTGCACCTTTCATAGGTCGACCGTGAGCATACGAGGTTAGGTTATATAAAATTAACACAAGGATAGTATTTTCAATATATCTAGCCATCCAATTTCTAAAACAATTTACTATAAACATTTAATAGGATGGTTTGGCTTGCATTTTTATTAATGTAGGTGGATAGTTCATAAATACGAGACAACCATGTAGTGTTTTTGCACAAAACGCACTTTCTGAACCCAAATTTAAAAAAATAAATGTATAATAATGCGGAAAATAGTAAAACATACCATTTCCAACTAAACTCACTCAAAAATACCCAATACTTAGGGCTGGGCGGACATTTCTTTGATCTAGGTAAAACTGGGTTGAAAACACAAAAGTTGTCATTTTGTCAATTTAACTCTGGACAAATGAAACATAATTTTAAAAAACTAAAGGAGAATTTTGTCAAAAATATATCTATCTTCAACCCGATGGTGTTAGTTTCAACGTATGACAATTGTACGGACTGTGGCGTGCATTTTTTTAAGCCCAATTTTGAATATTTACACACTGTTTTTTGCGAAACTTAGAATTTCAGTCATTTTTTTTAATTTGTCGAAGATACTTGGAATTTTAGTCATTCATGTTCAATTTGACTGCTATGCATTCCTGGCTTTCATTTTTATGCTTATGGCTTGCATTTTACACAAAGTGTCCATAAAAGTAAAAAAAGGTTAAAATTGCACCTTTCATAGGTCGACTGTGAGCAATGAGGTTAGGTTATATAAAATTAACACAATGATATTCTTCTCAATATATCTAGCCATACAATTTCCAAAACCATTTACTATAAACATTTAATAGGAGGGTTCGGCTTGCATTTTTATTAATCTAGGTGGATATTTCATAAATACAAGACAACCATGTAGTGTTTATGCACAACATGCACTTTCTGAACCCAAATTGAAAACATAAATGTATAATAATGTGGAAAATAGTAAAACATACCATTTCCAACTAAACTCACTCAAAAATACCCAATACTTAAGGTTGGGCAGGCATTTCTCTAATCTGGGTAAAACTGCGTTGATAACACAAAAGTTGTCATTTTGTCAATTTAACTCGGTACAAATGAAACGTAATTTCAAAAAACTGAAAGAGGTTTTTGTCAAAAATATATCTATCTTCAACCCCATGGTGTTAGTTTCAACTGATGGCAATTGTATAGATTGTGGCGTGCACTTTCCTGAGCCCATTTTTGAATATTTAAACATTGTTTTTTACGTAACAACTTAGAATTTCAGTCATTAATTTTGAATTTGCCCAAGATACTTGCAATTTAGTCATTCATGTTCAATTTAACTGCTATGCATTCCTAGTTTTTATTTTTATGCTTATGGCTTGCATTGTACACCAAGTGTCCATAACAGTAAAAAAAAGGTTAAAATTACACCTTTCATAGGTCGACTGTGAGCATATGAGGTTAGGTTATATAAAATTAACACAAGGATAGTCTTCTCAATATATCTAGCCATCCAATTTCCAAAACCATTTACTATAAACATTTAATAGGAGGGTTTGGCTTACATTTTTATTAATGTAGGTGGATAATTCATAAATAATAGACAACCATGTAGGAAGTTCCTCAATAATCTCCAAAGGACAATGTACAAGTCCCTGAAGAGACTTTTGAGTATTGTATGCAAGGTATGGGAAGTGACCCTGAAGAATTTGAGGCTGTCTCAATTCTGGTCGGATTACATGAAGGCAGAGAAATAAATGTAAACGAGATACATGATGTTGAGTTTAATGAACAGGAGGAGCATAGTGATGATGATATTTATGCTCCTGCATAAATGCCACTTGTTATATATACACCTCCACAGTTGGGAGTTGAGAAAACTTCTCCAAAATATTTTTTTGATGGTAAAATTGGTTTTAAGCCATTTGATGAAATGTTGCATTTCAAAGAAAAAGTTGAATTTCAAAGAAAAAACTTTACCTATTGGTAACTTACCGCAGTACAGAGCGTAGAAGTCTGTAGAATTAAGCATATGCAAATTCAAGACCTCTTAAAGGTAGGCTCTATTTTTCAATGTTATTTTTCAAAAAGAAATAGTTTCCAAATTCCTTCTTTTGAATCCTCGTTAAAATTTTCACTATTTACAGGTAATTGCAAGGTTAGAAACATAACACATGGATACTATGGAATCTTCTATTAAAAATTTGCAAATGTTGGACCTCTTTAAGATAGGAGGCACTTTTCAATGCTTTTTTCGAAGAAATTTTTTTTTTGCCAAATTCCATTTTTTGAAACCTCCTTAAAATTTTCCCTGTTTACTTGAAATTGCAAGATTACGAGAATCCCTTATGAAGACTGTGGACAGTTTGAGAAGAAAAATAACAGGCAACGACTATGTTCTTCAGTCTTTGAATAAGGAACTAGAAAGAATTCATGTTGAATTTAGAAAGGAAAATGAGAAATGAAAAGAATAATATATGGTTGTTCGAAAGAAAGATGAACAAACCATAGAGAGACTGAAAGATGAGTTGAAACATCGACCGAAGGTTTTGGACATCCCCCCTCTAAATACTGTTATCACCTAAGAAGCAATACTTACGGCTGAAGTCAATAAGAAAAACAGAATAATTGAAATAATGAAGGCCGACTTTCAAAACAGTCTTGTTGAAGACTACAATAAACATCAACTTGAGATAAATAAATATAGAAAAAAGAGGAAAACATGAAAAACATAATTGCTAATAAAGATGAAGAGTTGAAAGGAAAAATAGTTGAACTTGAAAATATTACTGCAGAACTACAGACTAGAGGAGTTGAAAAGTTAAAAGAATCTGAAATTGGTAAGGGACAAAGTAGGCATCTGATTTCTGGTGAAATTTATGATATGTCAGCACACCAACAGGATTTAATAAGGTATGAGAGTTCCCTGCAAAACAAAGAGAAAGCACTGGATGTAGCTTTTAATGCAATACAAGCTCATGAAAAATTCAAAAACAACTTACAAAGCTATCATGCCTCCTTAAGAATCCAAGAGAAGTCCTTGATGGATGGTATTGTAGCAATGAATGCTGTAGTTGATCTCTCTGCGTGGTAAACCATAAGTGAAACATTGAAAAACAAGGTAGCAAAGAGGGAAGATGAGATTAAAGAGCTCAGATTGAAAATACTGGAGGATAGAGAATCACAACATTTGGGATGTAAGTCTGAGATAGAAGATCTGAAATCCCAAATTGCCACTCTGCAAAAGAAGAACATACTTCAGCGAGTAGCAATTGTGTATACTCCAGATAATACATAATTGAGGGAAAAAGAATTGGAGATAGAGACAAATCAGCTCAGGAAAAAATTGACCCAAGTTCAGTCTGAGTTGAAATATGCAAATGATCATCTTCAACAAAAGGAAAAGGAACACGGAAAGAAAAATAAGAAGAATGTGGAATTGTTGAAGAAGTACATCCAACATATAGATAGATTGAAAGAAAGTTTGCACAAATATGCAACAAAAGTGAAAGAATTAGAACGAAAATTAGTACATGCACCTACTGAAGCTTCTAGACAAGGCAAGAGACTAGAATGTACAAATTTATC
Source organism: Pseudotsuga menziesii (assembly GCA_001517045.1). Lineage (NCBI taxonomy): Eukaryota > Viridiplantae > Streptophyta > Pinopsida > Pinales > Pinaceae > Pseudotsuga > Pseudotsuga menziesii. The sequence goes on from LPNX011010448.1 coordinate 345,503, forward strand.
TTCTCTAGAAAAGGAGGACTTGCAACCTAAACCTCCCAAGCAGCCTAGAACTATGGAATAACATTATTTATATATGATGTGTATGTAAATACAATTCAGTTTTTAATACATAAATTTATGTGTGTGTGTGTGTGTGTGTATTTCTTGGCAATGTATATGTTTTTGATGCATTTAATGTGAATGGTAATTTTGAATTTAACTTTTCAATAAGTGTACATAACAGGCAGAAAGTTAACAATATCAAAATTGAAAACTTAACTTGTATACTGTAGGCATATATATTTGAATTTGTAAGAAATTAAAAGAGTGATAGTGATTAGTGGATATGAGATGTGAGTAGATTTGGTGACATAGGTAATCCTAGTTGTTTGCTTGGAACTGTGGATATTATAGGGATATTATAGGGATGATGGATTGAGAACTTTCAAGTTCTTTATGAGAATTTTGATGCTATGTATTGTTGTATTTATGTAAGCTTCTTTTTCTAATGAAACTGAAATTCAAATTCTTGAACAATGTCATACAATTCTACTCATGCAACCAAATTTCAGCAAATAACCCAAAGTTCTAATGCCTATAGAACTGGCCTAAAAAAGAAAGAAATTTACAAAATATAAGTAAACACAGAAAACAACTGTAATTTTATTACTGAAAAAAAAAAATTTAAATATTTAATATGCCTTCCAGCATTTGTTACATTTCCAAAATTTGGTAACATAAATGTTAGCACAATAGAATAAATTTTCAGTACGACAAGATCACTAGAAATGCTTATTGCAACATAAGTTTCTTTCACCATTTTGCATACAATGTTGCATTTCGATCATCTAGGACTTTTTCCTTTTTAGCTTTCTCACACTTCTTATAATGACATCAGTTTTTATAGGATTCCCAGCATCCATCTTTTGGATACCTTGAATTTCTTGTTTTTCACCACTGTGCCCTATACCATTTACCGAGGATGGAACACCTTTTTTATTGTGAGTCATAGCCTCCATCATTGGCATATCAATAGCAGTTGCTCCATACACTTCTTGTAATTCATTTATTTTATGTGCTTCATTTCTTGAGGATGAAACACCGATTTTACAGTAATTTTCAGTCACCATCATAGGTATTTCAACACCAGCTACCCCATTCAATTCTTGTGTTTGATCAGTTTGTGCTGCCACTTTCCTCTTAGATGAAACACTTAGAGTTTTACTATTATTTCTTCTTTGAACATTATTTTTTTCCTTGCGCCTTCCGAAGCGATGTGATTCACGAAATTCCTCTTCACCATATTTTCTTATTGGCCTTGATCTTAGAATATGATTACTAAACTGCGAGAACATATTAGTATTTAGTAGTTAAAAACAGATTATGATTCCTCGCGCCGTAAAATGAAAGAAGAATTAGAAACCATTTAAAATTAGGGCATACTTACTATTAGTGGTGCAATCATTGATTTCTTAGATTGTCTTACCCATGACTGAAATAGTTGTTTTACTTGTTTGGAAGTGACATCAGGGAAGCGGGATGCCAACTGTGCTGCAATTTCGTCATTTAGTGGACTTCTTGTCTTTTCATATTCAACACAAAGTTGACATCTAATATTGGAAATCAAAAATCTTCTTTCTTTAAAATTTTGGAAAGTACCCTCTGATCTCATAACCAGTTTGAAAAAATGTGCTCGCATCTCATTTACAAGACACATTTTGTCATCTTCAAATGTGTTTCTATACTCTTTCGCAACTCTTCTTCCTCCTCCTTGGTTGTTGTTCAAATTTTTCATTTCCCCGTGCTTACGTTCCATTACTTCATTCCTTAACTATCCTAAAGTATAAGGATGAGCAGCCCTATTCATCTGAAGAGCATGGGCCCCTCGAATATTCATATAAGGAACCATCTCATCTCCTAAACAACAATAACACAACCAAATCCACTCACTAGCAAGGAATCCAATCCTACAATGATAGTGGATCAAATTTTATATCGTGAATGAGATAATACCACAATGCTGAAATACATAATACTATGAACTTAGTATAAATTGGTCTACTTTTCCTCATATTCATATTTATCATCCCCTACACACCCTTGCAATTGCACCATGTGGAATTCTTTATAACACTTCCACATCCTCACCAACTTTTTATACTTTTCTTCATCTGGTAGGCCTTCAATAACCTACAAGCACAACATTTCATTGTACATGATACATTACTTAATTTTCTATTAAAATTGCATAAAAACAAGAGCGAATTTCACTCTTGTGCCATCATAAAATCATCACTTATTGTTAGTCAAGACCCACATTAAAAATATTGGATATGCTAACATAATTATTAAACCTTTAAAATACCGTCATGCCAAATGAGGATCTTGTCTGATGCGGATCCATCCAATTTCCCATAGTTAAGATCATTGTACTCTTGGCCTTTATGATGGTATGGTTCCTCGGTCTTACATGGAACACCAATTTTCTCCATCACCTCCCAAATTTGAAAACAATTTGTTTCTTCAATCGCTCTAGTTGGATGAACTTTGTCGTAATCTTGTGCGATTTTTAGAATTTCATGAAACATATTCAAAACAGTTATGATTCTGGCATGGCGAGCACAATATACAAGGTTGGACATTGAGCCATGAGTCAGTTGTAATAAGTTGGCAGCACATGTTTCACTAGGTACGAGTTAGTTAAATAATAATAATTTCCATTTATAGTAAAGAAATAATTCTGAAAACATGTACCTTTTGATCATTTGTTCTATTCATGAGATACTTTTTGATAATATTCAATTCTCTGCTGCATAAGGCTGGTTGAATGTCTGTAATACAATCATCTAGCTTTTCTTCCCATCCTTCAATGCTTTGTTCCAAAGAAGGATTCAATTCCTAAAGTTTTAACACAAAGTAAGATTAAGAAAGTCATGGCAAGATATAAAAAAACAGTAAACTTTTAATAAATATGTAAAACCTACTATGAGCAAGTTCGGTGACATTGCATAAACTTGGAAATGCTACAAATAGTATCCCCATCTTGAATTTTGATTTTATCTGTAACCATGTGTATAGCTTTTTTATGGCATATGCACTAAGGGAAAAAACTATTCCCCATTGGAGAAACATTATTTTTGCATACTAAACTGCATATGGCCACTAGATCATGGCACTCGAACAAATTCACTTCCACTACCCTTCCATCTGGCATTAGGATCGCGTCTTGTGAAAGTTTGTTTATCTGATTCTTTAAGTTATCCTCATTTGTAGGATCAGCAGCATGTGCTAAAACTTGTTTATATTTTTCATTTCCATCCCATTTTCCAAGGATTACACAAGACATCTACCCACTATCTTCTAGTAACTCAAATAATATCTCACATACCTTCCCACCTCGATCATAACGTACACGAGAATCAATACCAAGTTTGAAAGAAACTTCAATGACTCTACTTCCAGTCCTCTTTTCATAGGACTCAACCATAAAGGAAGCATATGACTTTATTTGCTTCACTCTAACTCCATATGTGAGACCATCAGTTCTCTCCCAACCCATATCAATATCCTCAGCTTCTTTGCTCCACTTTTTCATCTCCTTGAAAACTGAAGTTGGACTAACCCCTTGCAATACACCATGACAATCAATCTGCTTCAGACATTGCAAAGCCTTATGGCTCATGCTTGATTCAATAAATACAGAAGCCATATTCCTAGGCATAAAATCATTACGGATCTCTTGCATAACAATTGATCGAATTTTATGAAGCACTCCATCCAGGTGTTCAAGAACATCCTCAACTTTAGAATCTTCACTATAGTTTTTGCTCATGAAGTACCCAATTCCAGAAATAATGTCATTTTCATCTACATATTCAAGTGACTTCCCAGAGAACCATCTACCAATTTCCTTAAATTGTTTATTCTCCTCATTTAGTCAGTGGTTAAACCATCCAGACCGCTTCTTAAGACTCAATAAGGATGTACTTAAGTGGTTTCATGTTGACCTTCTAGTTACAGCATATGTAGTTTGATCTGTTGAACCTTCAGGAATTTGTACTGAAGCTTGTACATCTACAGAATTTTGATTTTCTGTAGGTGCATTTCCATCCATTTGTCCTTCTGGAATTTCTACCAAAGCTTCTACATCTGCAAAATTTTGATTTTTTGTAGTTGCATTTCTATCCATTTGTCCTTCAGGGATTTGTATTGAAGCTTGTACATATGCAGAATTTTGATTTTCTATAATTGCATTTCTATCCATTTGTCCTTCAGGAATTTGTATTGAAGCCTATACATCTGCATAATTTTGATTTTATGTAGGTTCATTTCTATCCATTTGTCCTTCAGTCATTTCTACTGAAGCTTGTGCATCTGCAGAGTTTTGATTTTGTGTAGGTGCATTTATATCCATTTGTTCATGAAAGGTAGTTCTTTCAATTGTTTCATGACTTCTAGTTGTATCCAACTTTTCAATGGATTCATGTTCAAATTTTTATCCACTAGGTAGGATTACACTTTCATTCCCTTCAGCTGTAACCAGAGACAAAGGCAACCTAGGTTGTTGAGCAAAACAACCTTCTATACTTTGATACAAATCATTTGTAATGGCAGCATCATCAACATTTGATCTTTGAGGGACATTTCGGACCACATTATGTGAGTCAAGGTTAATATTATGGTCAAGAGTTATATCTTCTGCATTACCATTTCCCTCAATTGTAATTGGAGTCAAAGGCTACCTAGGTTGTTGACAAACAATGTTGTTTCTCACACATTGCTTACATACAGGACATCTAATTTCAACAGTTGTTTCATGATTGCCTGTTGTTTGATGGAAATTCATAGTATTATTTTCTGGTATGGAGTTCTAATCTGTAAGTGCTTGACATTGTTGACGGACAGCACGAATAGTAGCTCTTTTACCCCCAGCAAGAGTGAATTAAAGGATGATATCATGTGGGGGGTAAATTGGAATATTATTAAATTCTACTTCCTTGCGTCGACCTCTTTTTCGAGGAATATTTTGTTGACATGACTGGTTCGAATGATCCATCGATGACTTATTCTGCAAAATCAACAAAATAATCAACATTAATACAAAATATAGTTTTTTTGTATAAAAAAATACTTTTTATGGATCAAAAAGAAAATATGGAATAGTACAAGAACATGGGAGGAGGAAACATATATTCTCCAACTTAAACCACTTAAAAATACCTAAGGACAAAACTTATGCTTGCATTTTAGTGGACTAAGCGGGCATTTCATATTTACAAGGCAGCCTTGCAATGTTATTGCAAAGCAGAAATGTTTTTAGCCAAGATTTGAAAAATAGAAGTACAGGAAGGTGTAAAACAATAAAAAACACTATATCCAACTAAGATCACCCAAAAATACTAAACAATGAGGGCTAGGCGTGCATTTTACAGACCTAGTCAAATAAAGTTCAAAATAGAAAATTTGCAATTTTCAAAACTTTACTGTACACAAAATAAACATATTCTAAAAATTATGAAGAAGGTTTTTGTCCATAGTATATATAGCTCCAGGTATATGGATTTAGGTTTTGAAAATCACCTCTATAAACATTATGGCAGGCATTTTTCTAAGCCCATTTTTACAGATTTACGCTCTACTTTTACAAAACAAAATTGTGAATTTAGACATTCCTTTCAATTATGACCATGCTACTTATAAATTATGATAAGTCATATATGTATAATACATATAGTATGATATAAATAGAATACTATCTTGAGGCTGTGGGCCCGCTACAAGATCCTCATGCAACTGTTATGAGACATATCTAGACTTCATGCAAATATTAAGCAACATATTTGGACATATGTAAGAACATGGGAGGAAGAAACATATATTATCCAACTTAAGCCACTTAAAAATACCTAAGGATGGAACTTATGCTTGCATTTTAGTAGACAAAGCAGGCATTTCACATTTACAAGGCAGCCTTGCAGTGTTTTTGCACAATAGGCATGTTTTTAGCCAAGATTAGAAAAATAGAAACACATGAAGGCGTAAAACAATAAAAAAACACCATATCCAACTGAGATCACTCAAAAATACCAAACAATGAGGGCTAGGCGTGCATTTTACAAAACTAGTCAAACAAAGTTCAAAACAGAAAAATTGCAATTTTCAAAACTTTACAGTACACAAAATAAACATATTTTAAAAATTGTGAAGGAGTTTTTTGTCCATAGTATATATAGCTCCAGTTATATGGCTTTAGGTTTTGAAAATCGCCTCTATAAACATTATGGAGGGCATTTTTCTAAGCCCATTTTTACAGATTTACACTCAGCTTTTACAAAACAAAATTGTGAATTTAGACATTCTTTTCAATTATGACCATGCTACTTATAAATTATGATAAGTCATACATGTATAATACATATAGTATGATATAAATAGAATACTATCTTGAGGCTGTGGGCCCACTACAAGATCCTCATGCAAATGTTATGAGACATATCTGGACTTCTTGCAAATATTATGAGACATATTTGGACATGTGTAAGAACATAGGAGGAAGAAACATATATTATCCAACTTAAGCCACTTAAAAATACCTAACGATAGAACTTATGCTTGCATTTTAGTGGACAAAGCGGGCATTTCACATTTACAAGGAAGCCTTGCAATGTTTTTGCACAGCAGGCATGTTTTTAGCCAAGATTAGAAAAATAGAAATACAGGGAAGGTGTAAAACAATAATAAACACCATATCCAAATGAGATCACTCAAAAATACTAAACAATGAGGGCTAGGTGTGCATTTTACAGACCTAGTCAAATAAAGTTCAAAAACAGAAAAATTACAATTTTCAAAACTTTACTGTACACAAAATAAACATATTTTAAAAATTATGAAGGAGGTTTTTGTCCATAGTATATATAGATCCAGGTATATCAAATTAGGATTTTAAAATCACCTCTATAAACATTATGGCGGGCATTTTTCTAAGCCCATTTTTACATATTTACACTCTGTTTTTACAAAACAAAATTGTGAATTTAGACATTCTTTTCAATTATGACCATGCTACTTATAAATTATTATAATTCATACATGTATAATACATATAGTATGATATAAATAGAATACTATCTTTAGGTTGTGGGCCCACTACAAGATCCTCATGCAAATGTTATGAGACATATATGGTCTTCATGCAAATATTATGAGACATATTTGGACATGTGTAAGAACATAGGAAGAAGAAACATATATTCTCCAACTTAAGCCACTTAAAAATACCTAAGGATGGAACTTATGCTTACATTTTAGTGGACTAAGCGGGCATTTCACATTTACAAGGCAGCCTTGCAATGTTTTTGCACAGCAGTCATGTTTTTAGCCAAGATTAGGAAAATAGAAGTACGAGAAGTTGTAAAACAATAAAAAACACCATATCCAACTAAGATCACTCAAAAATATTAAACAATGAGGGCTAGGCCTAGTCAAATAAAGTTCAAAATGAAAAAAATGCAATTTTCAAAACTTTACTGTACACAAAATAAACATATTTTAAAAATTATGAAGGAGGTTTTTGTCTGTAGTATATATAGATCCAGGTATATGGCATTAGGTTTTAAAAATTACCTCTAAAACCATTATGGAAGGCATTTTTCTAAGCCCATTTTTACAGATTTACACTCTGTTTTTACTAAACAAAATTATGAATTTAGACATTCGTTTCCAATTATGACAACGCTACTTATAAAATATAATAATTCATACATGTATAATACTTATAGTATGATATAAGTAGCATACTATCCTGGTGTTGTGGGCGTGCATTTTTGTAATCCTAGTTTTACAAATTTACACTCTGTTTCTTACATAACAACTCAAAATTTTACTGAATAATTTTGAATTTGACCAAGATACATCTTTAATGCATAAAGTATGATACTCTTTACTATAATAAAGTCATAATATATGAATGGTCAAATTTGTTGACTCATTTTAAGTCTAAAAATCTCCTTCTCTGCAAAAATGACACTGCAGACACTTTTGGAACCCAAATTGAAAACCTATATGTACTGTAAGGTGGAAAATAGTAAACCACACCATTTCCAACTTAAATCACTCAAAACTACTCAATAGTGACGGTTAGGCGTGCATTTTTATGAACATGGTAAGACTTGGTTCCAAACATAAAATTTGTTATTTTGTCAAATTAATTACAGGCAAATGAAACATAATTTTAGGAAACTGAAAGAGGTTTTTTTCAAACATATATCTGTCTTCAATCCCATGGTATTAATTTAAATTAATAATATATGTATGGACTATGGTGTGCATTTTATTAAGCCCATTTTTGTAGATTAACGCTCTATTTTTTACATAACAAATCAGGATTTTAGTGATTAATTTCAATTTCGCCGAAATACTTACAAATTATGAAAGTATATGTTTAATGCCTATATTGTGATACTCTTTATTATGATAAATTCATGGTATCTTCATGGTCATATTTGTTGATATAATCATTTTAAGACTAAAAATCCCATGCTCTGTAAAAATGCATACATCAGGCACTTTCTGAAGCAAAATTAAAAAACTAGTTGTAGAACGTGGAAATCTGTATAAATTCATGAAGATGATGTACAAAATGCAGTGTCAAAAACCAAGTGAAAGACAAATTGAAAGACAAATTAAACAACAATGTCAAAAACCAAGTAAAAGACAAATTGAACAGTAATGAAAAAAAAACAACCTTCGAGACTACGGTAGACTGTAGAAATGACTTACCAACTTCCCCAAAATAGATAACAGCTTCATTGTTGGATAAATGTAAACATATTGATCTTAACAACTATCACATTAACAGACTGTAACATTGACATCAAAGCTATATAAGCAACTAATAAAGCAAATCCATATCACAATGCCATATCAGCCAAGTGTATTCTACAGAATTTTTTAGAGCACATTCATTGCAATCTTATTCTATATGCTACTGTCCAAATTTCTTTCCATTTTTTACCATCAACAGAAGTGACGGGAAAGTGCAATTTACTATCACTTGAGATAAGGATGGGGCTGGATGAAGTACAATGCATGCGTACCTGATTCAAAATAATATGATTTTGTGTGGATGAGTCAAGGTTGGTAAACTTCATGCCAAAGGAGTCTCATCAGGTAATGCTGCTTCTTATGCCAATTTAAAATTCTGAAGGTATCCACAAGACATTTTACATAATCAAAATTATGTTATATGTTTGTTTGGTTATGTTGCAGGGTACCAGGTAGTCCCAAACACCAGGCAGTGCAAAACAAAACATATTGTTATAAAAATCACTCATTCAAATTCATGAGAAATAAAAAAAAATTGAAACTACCCGCCATGCTCAATCGATCATGGATGCTCAATTGATTTCATTCCACCACGTAGATCTAAAGGCGGCTCATATCATAACTGCGTCACCCATTCCTGGCATGTCTTACACTTCCAAGATTGTTACTGATGGTGCTAATTTAATGCAATTTCGAATCTCCATACACTTAACCTACGTTGAACTCGCTGTGGGATGGAAATTTCGATTGGGTGACTATGATTGCTTTAAGAAAATGACCAGTTAACTTATATTTTTTATCGAAAATTGTCCCGATTTCCTTTTTCGGGCTCAAATATTTTTGGTGAGTAGACTCATTTAACTACTTTACAATAAACAATAATATTTTCAATAGGATGTGAGCAATTCTAGCCAATAAAAAAAAACATCTTTTGATATTCCTTTATTAACATTCTTAATGATTTAGGATACACTCTAGTGTATGATAGTTTGTTATGCTCCTTTCCACTTCAGTCCCTCTCTCCTCTTGCATTCATTCTACACAACCTACATGCATCATCACAAATCCAACTTCTGCATCCCCTCTCTCTCATCTGCGCACTCCTCTCTAATGCCATTTCCCCAGCCATCTCTCCACGACCACCAACCAAGTGTCAAACTCATACATTGTCTCCAATGTTGCATACACCTGGTACACCCATGCTTGCTCCATACCCGTGCTACCAAACCTGGTCATCATCACCCCATTAACAGTAGATCTCTCCTCATATTAGCGTTGTAACATAGTTATATTGCCACTCTTCAAACCCTAAAATTTTTAATAAAAATAAATTTAAATATTATATAATATTTATTATATTAATATTCATTTTTATTAAATTTTAAAATTTCAAATTAGAGGAAATTAAAAATAAAAATATTTAGATATTATATTATATTTATTTCGAATCCTATTCAATAATTCTAATAATTATTATTATTATAGTTATTATTAGCTCATCAAATCTACCAAAGAATTTAAGTGTCCTTAACTCTCCATAAGGAAAAATAATGTCCAAATACACACCTCCACATATAAGGACTAAAACCATGGCGTAAATAAAAGACCAAATCGAAATATTGGAGAAATACAACAAGGCCCACGTCGCCAAGCAAAAAAGTTGGAGGGAAGAAATGAAAAATAGCAATGCAACACTTAAGAAAGAAATCAAAGACAAAGTTGTTCTAGTATTAGAAAGAATACTTGATGACAAACTAAACATCATGTATGAGAAACAAAAAGACTTGGATGACAAAATGAGTACCATGACTCAATATATAAACACCATAACATGGAACTTGAGCACCATGACGTAAAACCATAATACATTAATGGAAGTGTTACAAAAACTAATGCCTAGTACAAACCATGTCAACAGCCTAGACATGTTAGATGCTCCATCTCACATTTCCACATAGGAAACACTCGCCAAGAATCGGGAATATTTGGAAAAAGAAATAAAGATTAACAATGTGACGCTTAAACAAGAATTCAAACAAAAGTAATTCCAAATATGGAGGCACGATTAAACAACAAAATAGACGATATCGATAAGATAGTAGATAAGGAAAAGGATAAAAAAACTCCGCAAACAACGAAGCAGTTCAAATATGTCGATTGCACCATCTAGTAGCTCTGATCCACCATCAAACTGTAAAGAAAAAAGAAACCAATATCATCCTTAGATAGTGTACCCACCTAAGTAAAAATAGAGTTGTCGAAATACAATGGGAGTGAAGACCAATGTGTTTCCTGGTTAAACAAAGCGGGGAGTACTTCAACATATACAACATTGCATCTGACGAAAAGAAGGTGAAATATGTGTCAATGCATATGGAAGGGTACGCCTATAACTGGTACATGTGGTGGAAGGGAGACACTTTTTCCTACACCTGGAACTTGTTCAAAAATGATTTTTTTTAAACGTTTCAAGGAATCACAGCATATGAATTTTTCCGAAAGCTTACCAGATTACAACATGAAGGAAGCGTTGAGGAATTCATACATCATTGGGAATCCCTGTTGACACTAGTATTTGGGTTATTTGGAAAACAACGACTCGAAACCTATTTAGGAGGTCTTAAACCATACCTACAAAAAGACTTAAAGATGCATGATAGACCAAATGTAGAAGTAGCAAGACATAAAGCAAAAGCAGCAGAAAACAAATTGGAAGGAATAAAAAGAAGAGGCGATAACAATTATTGACAGGAAAAAGAGACATCAATGTAGATATTGTGGAAATAATTGGTCATTCGGTCGTCAATGCCACAAACCTCAATCTTATACCTATGAAGTTGAAGATAGGTCGAAAACGTCTACTAGTTACTCTAATAATGTTAGAAAAAAAGAGAAACACATATCGTCGATGCTGTGATGATTGGATCCCAGACCATAAATGTAAGGATCGTCAGACAATACATTGCAAAATCATCAATGGAAAAGAAGTACAAGTCTCTATAGAAGAAATCTCATCCAATTCTAATATGGACATAGAATCAAAGTGAAGAATGACATCATGAAAATCAAGCTTTGAGGACAAAGCTTTCCTAAGGGGAAGGAAATGTTACGAAGATAAATAGAAAATAAAATAATAATTGATAATTAATAATTAATAATGGTTTAAGATAATTAATGAAACATTAATTGTGAATATGAGGACGTGACCCTCCATGTAAATGGTCAACCCTCTTTAAAGGTGGCCTACTCATTTGTAAATCATCCATCAAATTATTATCTTCATACATTCTTTTCTTCAGCATGGAAGTCATATACACGCTTCTTGAAATCAAAAAACTAGATGTCATTATAACATAAAACAAAATTTGATCTCTTTAATCCCAAATCAATTTTCATATTTTTCTTGTAATTTAATTTACTTAATAGTTACATTACAATAAATAAATTAAGAGTAAATTCTTTTATTTAAAATTCTTTTAAATATTGAAAAAAATGGAAAATACCTTGAAATTGTGGGGGTTTACCTTAAATTTAGCATATTACATTATTAAAAACAAAAACAAAAATTATCATCCATAATTATTTCAATTGCATTCTTTTTTTTTAACAAAAAACATTATTCATTGCGAGATGTAGAACAGTTGGTGGCGGGGTATGGTTAAGACGTCCCCTAAGCTCAAAGCGTCGGATACCAAAAATCCAACCATGTTAAGGGTTGGTCCAGTCTAGTCAGTGGAGTTCCACCACTTTGCTAACCAAAAACACACAGTATTCTTCTTTATTATAATATTTTGTAATCATCTTTGAAGCCTTATGAAAATGAACATTACTCAATAAAAACTTTATTCTTCTTTATTATAATATTTTGTAATCATCTTGAAGCCTTATGAGAATGAACATTACTCTTTATGATCATTTTCCCATAATTTAAGTAGATTTATGAATGTCAAAATTATCCATAGCGTTGTTTACTTCTTAACTGCTCCACCGAGGATATCGTAGTTATTCTAATATCCATTTAAAGTGAACCCACCCATTCATTTGAATAGTACAATATAAATAAATATGGAATGAGAATTTTTAAATATAAAATAATAATAGTGTATGTGATAATAATATTAAATTAAATAAATTTATTATATTAATTTAATTTTAAATTTAAAAATAAAAAATTATTTTATTTGATGATAATGATAGTAAACATTTCTTTAGACCAATTTTGGTTTGTCAAAGTTTAAGAAAAAAAAATAAGGAACTATTTAGTTTGTTTTAGAGTTTTATTTTTGTGCTTAAAAAGATTAAAGAGAGTGTTACTAAATTACTATAATTTTGATGAGATAAAAGGTTAGGCACTTTTGTATTGTATTGTATTGAATCTGAGATCTTATGTGGATGTACACAATGCAATCTAAGAATAATTGTTTTTCATTCTCAACACTCAGTCTCACAAAGATGGCAAATCCCTATGTAGCTCATAAGAGTTCGTTCTTATGTTAACTATGTAAATCTTTTTGTTTACATTAGTTAAAACATAGAGATAATTTTGATCTTCAAGATAGGGTTAATGACATCCTTGTAATATCTTAATTTTCATTTATCCTCTGAATTTTCATCAAACCACAATATCTCTTTGAACTTTGAAGTAATAATAATTATAATATCATCTATATTTTGCTAAATGACATTGCCTCTTGACTAGAATTTAAAGCAATTTTTGGGAGTCTATGTTCTCACAAGTTATTTAAATTTTTTTTTGTACATTAGGTACCTAGTCATAGTTATGCTCTCAATGGAGAAAATATCCACTTCAATCAAAGGAAATGATATGGCATATTGCTTTTAATTTAAAATTGTATGTTATTAAATGCTTCTGGATTTGTTCAATCATTCTCTAGAGAGGATGCAACCTCAAACTTCACACCCATACACTAGAATATGAGTGATGAGAGTTTCAAAGAGGAATTTCCTTTTTATCTCACATTGAGTGATGAGAGTTTGATCTTTTGTAGGTATTGATGTCCATGCCCATACTAGAGCATAAATCCTTGGGATTTCTTGCTTGCTTGTCAAGATCAAAGGGACATCTTGCCATAATAACAATATCATCAACATAAAGAAGAAGGATGATGACAATTCTGGCTAACGGTGCAACCTGCTTCTATTAAACAACCTTCTAACTTATCAATTTATATACAAAAAATGGTAGAAGAGAGGGGACAACCTTGGGCAAGCTTGCTTAAGTCTTATATTACAATTGATATCTTTTGGCCAAAACTTGGTGTCTTAAACTTGGCAATTAACTGAGTTGCTAATATTCAACATCAACCCAAGTTGCCAGAATTCACCAACACTTATCAAACACTGTTGCCAGAATTCACCAACACTTATCAATACCTGCTCAAAATGCAATTGTCATGGCCTCATCAAATAAAGCACACCTCCATCCGTTCTTAGGCCCAAAAGAGGACTCGGGTGAAACTCGAACTTGCATTGCCCAAATAGCACATTGCCAAACAGTTATACTCCTAGTGCCCTTCTAGTTCTTGCTAACCGTAGCAGTCCACATTGTACCAGTCAGTTACTACAAGATTGACAAATAGTTTTTAGAGCCTTGGCACTATTAAGAAAGCACCCGGAAGAGAAAGCAGGTTTGGAACTATTTTCTCTTACAAGTGCTCTGGCAGATGCATTCACGGACTTCTGTAGTGACTGTTGCAGATGTCACATGAAACCTTTGCAAGATTATGAGATGCAATCTCTGGACTAGATATAATATAGATATAATATATATATATATATATATATATATATGCTATGAATGAATTGCCTTGCCTTATCATATGGAAGCGATATTCAAAAATAACATAAGGAAAATATTGAAATGGAAATTACAGGATGGTCCATTTTATAGAAACTGATTAAAAGCAATGATATCATATTATATAAAATGGAATTACATGTTTGAGTCGGTCGATAGAAGAGAAACCCACGGACTGAACCCATCCATGAATACATCTCAGGTAGTGTAAACTAAACTCCAGCCAAGATACAATTGGGCAAATATATTGCTCATTATTATTTAAAATGGACCCTTGCAGTCATTGAAATCTCCTGGTTCAGATACAAATGCAAACAGTCCATGTCTAAAACAATACAAGTGGAGATGTAAGAGGTTCTCTGGCATTCACCAGATCTCTGGTTACAAATAGACAGTCATGGTTGTGAATAAGCATTCAGCACCTTCATGTAGAATAGTATCAGAATCTGTTACTGCTTCAGTGACTTCAAGGGCTGCAAAATAAATATTAGATGGCCATCCGAAACAGCCAAACAACCTCACTATCAGAAATTGATTTCTCTTCCAAAGTTCCTTGAATACACCCATTTCGACGAACAAAATGTACAATAGAATACAACGCTCTCTCATGCTTCACTGTGAAGCAATCACAGCCCTTACGCTGAACAATAGATGCCTTGCTTAATCCATATTACAGCCTGAAGAAGTTCGAGGGAACATATTTTTCCCTGTGTAAGGTTCGGGTTCTTATTTAACACCTTCCAAGCCAGATGCTCACCGAATGTCGAGAGGCTCACATCCACCGAAAGAATCACATGGTCGATGAGAGAGTATAGAAATTGATAAGAATTTCGCATCTAAGACGTACTTCCAAAGCTATCTGCTCTTTATCCCGCAAAAAGAATCCAATTGCTACTTTGTTCTTGGATTTGGAATCCCTTTAACTTTCTTTATTGGATTTGAAACCCATTCACATTCTTTACCATTTAAAAAAATATTGAAAAGGAAAAGCTATTTGTTGGGGAAGAATAATAACATTGAAGCATGTATCATAGTGAAAAGGAGAACCCAAATTTGTGATGCTTAAATAGGTTAATTAATATAAATTATAAAAGTTGTATTAAAATAATATGAAATATATAACAAATTTAATAAAAAAATAATGAAAAGAAAAAGCTATTTGTTGGGTAATTTAGGGGAAGAATAACAATATTAAAGCATGTTTAGTAGTGACAGTAGAATCCAATTTGTGAGGATTTAACAAGGGGATTCACTTTGTTGAGCAATATTTTATCAAGTTCATTGGTAATGGTGGATTTTTAATTGTGAAAAATAAGGTCCATATATGGTAGGTATTGGGGGGTCTGGAATAGGGTAGAAGGGTTTTATAGGTATTGGGGTATAAAAAGAGGTTTCTAATAAAAATAAGGAATATATTGTAAAAATAGGGGTTTTTTAATTGAAAATATGTAATGGGAGGGCGCTTAACAAAATCATTTTTGTACGAAATTATCAATATCTAGTGAAATTATGGGTATTCTTTAATATTCACTCTATGACATGGTTTCACTAAATGAAGACCCAGTGAAATTTAATACGTTAATTAATACAAATTATAAAAGTTGTATTAAAATAATAAAAAATATGTAAGACATGTTTAAAAGTAATTTATAAATGGATGATTCTTGCTTAATATTAATATTAAGACAAAGTATTATGTTTAATATATATAATCAAATTCGTTTTACATAAAATATTAAATCTTTAAATGTTATAAGTTTATAGTAATATTCATTATGTTTGATATAAAGGTTAATTGTTAGGACAATGTTTATCAATTCAAATATGCCAAATATCAAATTTTTGTAGAGCTTAGTGTTGATTGGATCATAATCAAATCAATCCTAAATACAAATTATGTAATTTAGATATCCATATATTCCAATAATTATTCACTAGAGCACCATTTCTACAAATCACAATTCAACACTACTCTCTACACCACTCTTAACACTCAACTTACCATTCTACTTTTAGTATAGGTATTAAGAGTATTTCCTATCTTGCTTTCAATTTTACTTGTTATCAAATGATTACATCGTGCTCTTAACTGAGGATAAACAAAAGAAAAATGACATGTAAGAATTGAATCAAAAGAAGAAGGATCTTCAATATGAGAAGAGAGTTGCAAGCATTGTTGCAAATGGACAACAAACAAAAGAAAGGAATTAGAGAGAAAGGGAATGGCAAGAAAAAGAGTAGCAAAAAACACTGGCAAGGCATGGGTAAAAACAAAGGACATAGATACATAAACTTTGCAAGGAGCAAGAGAGGATGTAGGATCCTGAAAAGAGGATCAGGTTTAGCAATTTGATGATCACATGGTAGAGAATGGACAATTTTTCCAAAACATGATAAAAATTTAAATTTGTAGCAATCATTCAATTGCAACATTTCCCCCCTTCTTTCTAGTTAGTTTAGGGGTCATTCCCTTATGTTCCTTTGCAACGAATCCAATTCTTCCAAAGGTATTGAGCACACGTGAAAACTATAGTTTTATTCTGTCACCTTGGATGCAGGCAAAACTAACTCCAATCTTGGATCAAGAAAATTTCAAAAGATCAACTTACTTGGAACAAGCAAATATAGGAACTCAACATATTCTAGTAATGAATATATTCATCCTCCTAACTTATTAATAAATTTTATGTTTAGCCTAGCCACATGCAATGTGGATTTTGTTACATACATATGTTTTGTCTATTTATAGTTTTCCTAATTTGGATATAAATCCTTTATTAGTATGTATTCAGGCCTAATTTGTAAGATCGTCGTAATATCTTATTCTTTGATCCTACTTTCCTTTTCAATTCAAGGCACTGCATTCAAACGCTATCAAATTAAATGGAAGTTTTGTTTTTTATATTTCAAACATGCAATTCACATTTCAATCCAATGCACACATCCAATGTCTATATCCATGCACAATGAAGCTATATAGAAAATCGCAATTCTAGTTTGGGGATAACATGAAGGGATTGCAAGAAGTCTCCATGAATAATACCAATAGAGCTCAAGCAAAGTAGTTCACATGACAAACATTCATTGTCTAGGAACATGCTTAATACATTCTTAATAAGTCTTAGCAATAGTAGGTAAAAAGTTAACATGAATGCGCCCAGTTCCAAATTAGGGACAAAGCAATTCCTACAATAAATGCTAGTTGTCATGCAATAGCTTTAGGGCACTTTGAATATTTATCATCAACTATAAAAAAATAGAGTTAAAAGTATAAGACTTGTCATTTGTAAGCCTACAAAGAACCAATGTTTTAATCAAGATGGAAATCAAGACACCTAGTTCT
This sequence comes from Pseudotsuga menziesii, assembly GCA_001517045.1. Taxonomy (NCBI): domain Eukaryota; kingdom Viridiplantae; phylum Streptophyta; class Pinopsida; order Pinales; family Pinaceae; genus Pseudotsuga; species Pseudotsuga menziesii. Next base: position 363,469 of record LPNX011010448.1, read on the forward strand.
CTCCATTCTAATTATGATGCAAAATTGTTTTGGCAAAATCGATGTTATGTACCCACTATCCAAAAGAGGGGTCAATGATAATAAAAATTGGTTTAGAATTTAGACTCGATGACCCATCCTAGATTCACACTAATTCACCTACAAAAAGTTGATAAACAAATATAAGATCCTTTCCACCTAAGCCACCTTAAAGAGTTGCACCATTACTCATACACCAAATAGTAAGTTATTATCCAACAATTACAAAGTTGCATCAGTACTCATGATGTTACACTCTATCATAGGAAAACTAAAGATAATTGCAATTATGGTATGGCACTCACGTTAAGGGATTGCAAAAATATAAATCTATCTATAATTAACACCAAATAGATCTCAAACAAATCATTCCACACAATAGTTGTTCATTATCTAGGACAAGTTCAACACATTCTTAAGAAGTCTAAGAAAAAGTAGAAAGAAAGATACCATGAACATGATCAATCCTAAGTTAAGGACAAATCAATTCCTATAATGAATTCAAACTCTCTACAATGCATAATTTAAGGAAATAAGAAGATGCAAAATTGTCTTGACCAAAAAATATGATGTACCCATTATCTAAAATAGGTGTCATAAAAAAATCTCTTTATAATTTAGACTAAATGACCCTATATACCTTCATGCTAATGTAATTGCATAGAGTTGCTAACAAAATGAAATTTCCTTTCTGAGAAAATTACATGAAAGAGTTGTGCCATTATTCATGCACAAAATGGTTTGTTAGATTATGCAACAATTATAGACTTGTGTTATTACTCACAATGCCAAAATCTATGCATGAAATATATAAAGGAAATTTCCATTCTAGTATGGGACTCATGTTAAGGGATTGCAAAAAAATAAAGGTGTCCATGAGCAACACCAAGTAGATATTATTCAAAGTAGCTCATAAATAAAATCTATGTTGTCTAGGAACATGTTGAAGACATTCTTAGGAAGTTTTATGAAAAGTAGAAAGAGATATAGCACGAACATCACCAATCTGAAGTTCAGGACAAAGGTGGGACAAAGCAATTCCACAATAAATGCAAGTTATCTAAAAGTGATATCAAGGAACAAGATTATTCGAAATTTCCTTGGAAAAAATATATTATGTACCCACTATCCAACACATGGTTCATGATTAAAAAATATCCCTTTTGGAATTTAGACTAGATGAACCAAACCCTTAAATAAAAGTTGAAACTAGTCATTCCATTCTCAAGCAACTACATAGATATATATCCTATGCAAGTTTAATGCAAGTAGGAATACATCTTATGGTGTCCCACCTACAAACCAAACCCAATCCCTAAGAAAGATTGAAAATCACCCAATTTTTCTACAAGCAAATGTAGTAAGCACAATGACTACAACTATAGAGGGAAGAACACATGCAAGATGTATTTGATCCCATGAAAATGGATGCAAACCCAAACCATAACACAAAATCTACCTAAATCTATAAAGTAATGGGAAAAATTATTTCCATAGTTAATTTATGTGTTTCAAAACACAATGAGGGTCATTAGCTTTATAGGAATAATTTCCTACATCCAGCAAAAGTGCCAATGTTGCAACCATATCATCCTTCATCAATGTATTCTAGTGTGATTTTTCCGCTCTATGAATAATTCCAAAACAATTTCTCTAAAATAACAAACACATGAAACAATAAATTAGATAAAGATAATGGGAACACAAGAATATAGAGGGCGTCATTAAAGCTATATTACATCATTAAATTACCTTTATCAAGAGTAGTTCTTGGTTATAAGAAACTACAAAATCCATGGAATTCAATTTTTACTCCATCACATAACGTCAAATCCCATCTCCATGGTCTTCATGGTTTCCTCACAATAATGGATCTAAATAACTATCCATTACCCACTAAAACTAATGGTAAGCTAAGACAAGAAATGGTATGGTTGTGCCCACCTTTTGCAACTAAAGAATAATTCAAAGCAAATGTTGAATAAACCAAAGGCGGACTCATTATTATAGATAAAGGAAGGAGAATCAGAATAGGAATCCAAGTATGTAGCACATGACCGACTTCAAGCATAGTTGGGAAAGCACATAGGACAAATGACTACCACCAGGAAGGAGGGGTGAGCCATTGCAAGACCTAGAGTGCATGGGCTATATGTATCATTTTTTAACAAGTATATGACCCCATAAAAAAATACATGAAAATGAAATGACCATGGGAAATGGACTAGAAGGGCATGTTTTCAATAGAGAGTACCCGTCGAAAGGAGGGATGAGCTATTGAAAGAGATAGAGTGCATGGAATTTATGTAAATCCATTGTGAGCAAGTATGGGACCCCATCAAAAAACACCTATGAATGAAGTGACCAAAGGAATCAAACTTGTTGGGCATAAAAAACATCAAACTTCAATGCATGAATATCTTGCCTTCCCTTTTCCACATAGGCTTTGAATGTTTCCATGTAATATAGGAAAAGGTTGTGTGTACATGGATAATTGAGACCCGATTTTAAGGATTTTCAACTATCTACCTCTTCCCCTAGTTAAAATATATTAATATGTACTTGATAGCTAAGTATAAGGATTCCACGTCACAAACTTATTCTCTAGTATATATATAGGAAAATGTGTCCATTATCAATGATAGTATTCGGATGCAACCCCACTTCTTATAAATTTAATCTTAATAGCAATATAAATATGGGTGAATCCACGGACCTGGGTAACACTTTTTGGTAAGTGAATTTCGGCAAAAACAGAAAAATGCACCTCGGTCGAGGGCTTGTTAAGCCCTCGACCGAGGTCTTAATATCTCGACCGAGGGCTTGTTAAGCCCTCGATCGAGGTATTGCGGGCTTTACAAAACCTCGGTCG
>LPNX011010448.1:366717-387405 GCA_001517045.1 Pseudotsuga menziesii
AGATAGAATAGAGTACCTAATATTCCAAGAGGACCATAAACAAAAATGAAAAGGAAAGCTTAACATAGCAAAGAGAAAAGAGTTATAAATATCTACAGTTCAATTTTGGACAACAACATCCAATTAAATGGGGTTATTTAAGATGTTGACATCCATCTTCTTGTCAAGTTCCTCGTATTCATCTAGAATGTTGTTACAATTTGTAAATTCCATATCTAACCCCCAAATTGTTGTTCAATGTAATCATACATGTTTCCCAACCACTACATTGTTTGCATGGTGCCACCTCCCTTGTCTTCGTCTCCATCAATACAAGAAGAAGTTAACTCTTTAACATGCTAGTACTATTCTTGAATATTTACATATGTAGTGTCCCTTACTTGAGAATTCCATAGGTCTAGGATAACCTCACAAACATCAACCATGTGGTATATGGTTTGTCTCCATTTGTCTTCATTCTAGTCTCCATGTTATTCAATATCTTCATCATTGTAGTTGAATGATGATGCTTGTAGAGATACTTTGTGGCCTCCACATCAAATTTCTTTGGGTTTTTTGCTAAAGGATTTCTACCTCTCTTCTTGTTACTTCTATATTTGGATGGTCATCTTTTGCATGGAGTGTAATTTATTAACTTTTCTCTAACCGCTTGAGAGATAGAAAATTGCATGGACATTACCCTAATAGTTTTGCAAATAGAGAAGATCATGGATATGTATCCACTTGAGAGATAGAAAATTGCATGGACCTGACCCTAATAGTTTTTCAAATAGAGAATATCATGGATATGGTGACTTTCGTTCATAGGCACGTAATATACGAATGACCTTTTGAGTGAACCAAACCTCCCATGTTAAGTTACGAGTGACGCAGTTCAATAAGTGTATGAGTTTTAGAAAATAGCTAACCCCATTAATTTGAACATTTTGGAGATATTCAAGAGTTTTTTAATGGTCATAAAATTTCTACAATATGCAAGGGAAATTCATAGGTAAATCAACCTTTTCTATGTGCATTGAAGTAAGTACTTTCAATCTACTACCATTTTATATGGTAAATTAAACTTAGAGTTCTCAATTTAATACCATTTCTAGTCCCTGCCTTCAGGATGGCAAGGACTCTTGCAATTGGCTTTCCATTTCTTTTATTACACGACATGCAAATTAAAGTTTTTATAGAAATTTTTCATTCAAAAGAAATATGAATACTTTTTATAAACCAATCATAGGAACATAACTATTTTATTCACCAATCATTGAATTTGAGCTATTATTTGGCCTCTTCTTGAGGTGGGCATATTTTCAAAAGCATGATTGCCTAAGTTTATTGTGTTTTTTTTAATTGGATTAATGATCTGGGTAGCTCTTAGTGGCTTAGCATTATTTTCAAACATTTGATGTTTCATTTTCTTTTTCAATATTTCAATTGGTGTACCATTGCGCTAATCTTCCATTGCCCACTTCCCTCCTCATACCACCGCAACTACAACTTTCCCTCCTCATACAAGAATATTTGATGCACTCATATTCCACTTCCCACTACCCTCGTCATAATTTCATAGTAACAATAAAAAATAACTACCTTTGCATCTAGATCTCGATCTATATATGTGCATGTTTCCTATAACTATGCATTTCTCATGTCTAGGTTATTTGGATCTCTAACTCGATCTCCAATCGAATATGTGATTAGATATTCCTTCTGGATTGGAAGAGATGCTTACTCATTTTATTCCAACCCTTACTTTGCACCAATGTTTTTATTACTGCTACAACTAGAAAAATACGATAAAATCTTATCCATAATAATAAAAAAATCTCTATAAAATGGAAACCTGGAGATTGTATATGATCTCTTGGATATATCTTCGGGTACATAGAGTTTCATGTTTGAAATCAAAGTTGGCAAGAAGAAAAGTATGACTATCAGCTAATGAAAGTTGTTGTAGTAAGCACATTTACAATCTATTGAACCGAAATGAAAGCTAAAATAAATCTAGATTTAATAGTTAGTTTTGAATCATATTACTCATGGAGGTGCAATAGAAGACCTTATCCTCTAACCACAAAGGTCTAGTTGCAAAGTTTCACTGCAAAAATGGATTTATTTATAATAGATTTTGCACTTGGGACTATATCTATTATGGTTGAAAAAACTTTGACTCAAGCAATTCAAGTGGCAGCTTCCTGGCTAACACCATCTCGCTAGCTGTAGACTCAAGCATGTGTACGACCTATCATTATAACTGATCCCTTTCATAAGGATTGAGTGAAATTTTAATTAACAGTGTGGTTATACCATATGTTGAGCAATATGAATGTGGGAAAGGTAGGGTGGGTAGGAAAAGTAGTCCTCTACTTGCTCTCAATTGTGAGCACTTAAATGCAAATCAAACACCTGCATCACCCAAGCTATATCACCATCACCATCATCAAAATCATAGCACAACGATGGATCACCTTCTACATAATAAAACACCTCCATTGACACTACATTTTCCCCTTATTTTTTTATGTTGGTGTCAGAATCCTCCCGTTCGTGTTCCTATTTCACTTTCAATATTTACACTGGAAGAATAAGAGTACGCTAATAGCAATATCAAAATGAAATTCACCATTGAGACCCCTTTTTTGTAATCCTTTCCCCAACTTTTAGACCTTGAATGGATGAATTGGATCTCTAATTACACCTATGAGGAAATATCCTTACTATGTTATCTATCCATCGAGGAATTTAAATAAACTATTTGAACAAGTGACCCAAATGAAACAATGACTTATCTACCAATGCCAGCTTCCATTAAGAGATGCATTAAGGTTGTAAGCAACAATGTGGAAAGGAGAAGATGGAATTTGAAACTGTGGCATAATCTGTATCTATTGGTAAGGAAATGTTCCTATGGCTGGGGTTGAGGCCACCAATGTACTAGGGGTATAAATATTGATATACAAAGCTTTGCAAACATAATATAAACAAGGTTTCAAGGGTTAGGAGGGTTCATACCTCATAGACTGAAGGTTGATCCAATATTTCTCTTTATCCCTCCTCTTTCTCTTCAATCCAAGAGACCTGGAAAACAACTTCAAACCTTCCTCAAACCAATCTGACCACATGTAAGGAGATAATATTGAATACAATCTGAAACCCTAATCTAATAAACATAAACATTTAATCATAAACAAAGATACAACATCCATCATACACTAATTTGGAAAGGGAAGAGCATCAAATATTTATTAATCAATGGAAGAAATACAAGATATACCTTCTCCTCATGCAAGTCACCTCGTGAAACCTTCAATATGGATCTTCTGCTTCTCTTCTCCAAGAATCTCAGCCTCGAAGATCTGCAACAAAGGGAGATGACATCTAAGGAAAAGGTAGGGGGGTGAGAGTCTTAATTTCACAAGAATAACCATAAAAAAGGTTAAGTCCCCTTTCATGGACCCCTCTCTCTTTCTTAAATAGCTATCTAAAGAGTTACGGTCAAGAATGGATCAATTACAACCAAAGGGGAAGTTCCAAAACCACCCAAACATCGATATTTTTTCATTTTTTCATATTTTTTTACCAATTCAGGGTATACACACTGGTTTCCTTCAATAAAGCCATGATCCTAAACGCAGATTTCCTTCTACAAACTCACGAATGGGTCAAAAGGACCATTTTTTAGGGTATTTCCAAGCATTTTTTAGTAGTTGATGTCTTCTGAAAAGTCATTCCTTGGTTTGATACCTTTCCAATGGTCTAGGAAAAAGTTTAAACTGAGTTACAAAACTCCATATATGGCCCTTCCATCCACATGTTTCCTTTGAGTGACTAACAATAGCTTTCATGAAGTGTCGTCATGGAATTTTGGCCATGCGATGAAACATGTAAAAGTTGTCACATACATAGAAGTGTCATTTTGGGCTATAACAGATTCCCCGTAATGTATGAGGTTAGAGGGGAAGACGATAGCCGAAACACATAATAAATAAGGAATGGTTAGTCATGGAGTCAAAGAAATACTAAGGGGACGCTCTTTCATAACGTTTACAAGATAGGGAGACAAAAAGGAGACACTTTTCTTTACAGACAAATGTGATTTGGAATGCATCTCACACGATGTTTTCAACCACCAAAAATAAATAAAACAAGCTTCAATGATAGAATAAGTAGCGCTTATCCCCAATGATGATCCTTGTATACCCATCTAACCAAGGATCACTTAACGAATAGAAAATAAATCAGATAACTCTAGTAAGGAAATGATTCGGAATAGGAGATCACTTTCAATAAATGTGTTTAACACATCAACTTCTATTAGAATAGCATAAGTGAACCAAGATGATAATATTGGGATATAACATCCTAAGAATAATTGTCTTCCTCTTTTTATGTCCTCTTTAATATAAAATAAAAATTGTGTTGCTACACTATGGGTAGTCCCTCCCTCATGATCATATTCTTTTGTGGTGTTGATGTCACATACCAATTTTACCATGTAATAAATGGAAAAGGAATTGGAAATAAAAGAGTTAAAATAAATCAATTCTTGTACTTGTGTGTTATAGAGAAGTTATAAAATAAGAAGTAAATGTAAAAAGTAATTGGTTATGTTGTGGTTGGGTAATAACCAAAAAGTTATGATGTAAAATAAAGGATCGTTACTTTTGGTAATGCAAGCCTTCGAGTTCTATTTTAATTCAACTTTGGACATTGGCTTGGAGGAGGAGGAGGAAATTGAGAATACATGTGCTCATGACAAGAGAGACCAGGAATAAAGGTGCTCATAATGTATGAGGTACCCTATATCGTAATATAGGAGAGTGAACCTAGCCAGGTGGTTATATGTGGGGTTGTTGAGAGTCTAGTATAATTTATCAATTGCGAGCGAGGAATATTATAATGGTCTTGCAAGCAAGGCATATTCTCGCAGTGACCTCTCTAGAATCCAAGCCAAGTGTTACCAGAGATAAGTATTTGCACTTGTACTCTATCTCTAAAGAATAAATTCAATAATATTACTTATTGTCATATCTATTGAATTGATTTGCTATAGATTATAATAATTATGTAAGATGTTGTGTTTCTTTGAATAATACATGTATATAAAATAACGCATTTATATTCATATTGAGATTAAAATAGATTGATAATATACATGATTCACTTAAATGAATTATACTAGGAAATAAGACCCTCACATTTGGTATTAAAACCAATGGCTCATATTTCTTAATCTGAATAAAAACCTAATTCATGAGAAGTATTGAACCCTCATTTAGATATTAAATAGAAATCAAATTAAATATAGTTATGGAGTTTTTGTTTTCTTTAATCTGAGTAAAAACCTAATTCCTGAGAGGTATTGAACCCTCACTTAGATATTAAATAGAAATCAAATTAAATATAGTTATGGAGTTTTTGTTTTCTTTAATGAGAACTGCAAAAATAATTTTTTCATAAAGAAATATAGTGTCGTAGAATCTTTGTTTAATCTCCAATGCACCTTTTTAGCTAGAGATTGGAGTTAGAACTATTTGTTTCGTACTTTCTTTTCCTTTTAAGAAGATATATAACTTTTTAAAAAAACCTCCATTTTTATTTTAGATTCATCTATGGATTATATTAGCAAAAATTATGTTGATAATATAACTTAACATTTAATCTTACACTAACTTAGTTAATTATATTTTATAATTACAAGTATTATCCTAGGAAAATGAGATATTCGCCTAATTTATATTAAATTTATGAAATTAAAGTTTATTAAATGGTAAATAACCAATAAGGATAATAATGAGATGGTAACTTGTATAGTTGGTTGAAAAAAATACAGCACACAATTTATATTTTTTATAAAATACAAATCATACATTATATAAAAACACAACTATATGTGCTTAAAAGATTAAAACTCTATAATTAATTTATATGGTATTTTAATTATTTTAAAAATAAGCATCAATATTTGTATTTTGTATCTTTATAATAAAAATCTAAGGTAACTAGACAATTATAGCCCAAGTTTAAAATTATATAATTAATTTATATGGTATCTTAATTATTTTAAAAATAAGCATCAATATTTGTATTTCTTATCTTCATAATAAGGATTCATGGTAACTAATAGTAAGTTAGAAGACAATTATAGCCTAAGTGGGCCTAACTGTTAAGAGCATGTGTTTCTTCCTGAGAGGTTCATAGGTTCAAATCCAGAGGGGGTAGCATATGTACACCTATGTAGGCTTCAATTTTTAAATCCATGTGTAAAGAGGGGTCCCTTGTCCCACAAACAAGGGGTATCATACTGACCTTAAAAATATATTATTAGTAGTAGTAGTATGATTTAAAAAAAAAAATAAGTTATGGGTAGAATTTCACAACCACCTTTAACATTGTGATTGTAGTGTGTTAAGTTAATCTCTACTACCTTTAACCTTCGTTTGGTCAATCATGGGTTTAGTGTTATTGGTTTGTGGGCTCATGGTTTAGGGTAACCCATAATTTTTCCCATAGTTTTAGCCTATAGGCAATAATGCCTATTTAAAAGTAAGTAATCAAAATAGTTTACTTTTATAATTAAAATTAAGGACAACCAAGATCATATTTATTTTTGATAGAGATTAAATGATATATTATTGTGCCTTAATTTTAATAAAAGGTTGTATGTATGATATTTTTTATATTATATTTTTTGGTTTAAAAAAAAATTGATAGGTTTTGTATGACCATTCACATCAACAATCCAACTAAATCTAGTTAGAATTTTATGTTCAAATTCCAATATTTAACTATGATTTAAATTTACACAAATCTAATCATGGTTTAATAGAGTAAAATTGGAGTTCAATATATATAGGTTAAACTTTATTAAAACTATTTCCATGAAAAATATGCAGGACATTTAGTGCCTAAGTATTTGTATAGGTTAGTATTTCAACTTAACAAAACATAGTTATCTCATGATAATGTGGTTAAATTTCACTACCATGAATATTTTAGATTATCAAGCTAAACCAATTTTCTTCATGTGATCTTTTGTTAAATAATTAATTATTATATAAATATTGATTAATTTAAATCTATTGTATCATAAACTCACTAAATTAATTTATATATATTACAAATTAATTGTATGTATTTGTAATAATAGTTACAAGACTTGCATCTATGCTCTCCACAATGTCCCATATCTCACTATCTTTCATAATCAACACTACCTTGGCCTTCTACCCACTGAAGTTTGAGGCACCATCCAATCGATCCTCCACACGCAAACTGCTAGCCATCTCTCTAGTCAATATGGATATGAAACCAACTGTCACAATGAGCAAAAACTAAACACAGATATGGCCCTTAGACGCCAAGAAATGAAAGATATGTCTCAGATCTCTCTTCCAACAATCAGATATGATAGATTTGACCTCTACCTACTCAGATCTGACACCTGCACTTCATATCTAAGTAGATATGGTCTCTATTCTGCTGATACCAGCTAGATATATCTCAGATATAGACCCCAACACTTCATATCTTATAGATATGACCTCTACAGTCATAGATATGAACCCTACTTGTAAGATCCGGTAGATTCGGTCACCCTCTCTGCAGATCTGACTCCACTACTGAATCCTCACAAATATATGGTATGTTGCTCGCAAATATGAGTGTGATTTCCTTCCTCTGACCTCTAATGAGGCTCTAATACCATGTTGAATTTCCTCATAGGTATCTACTCGCCTTGAGAAGACAGATCTCAACTCGACCACAAAATTCAATAATCCTAGAAGAAATACACTTCTATCAAAATTAGAATTTGCATCCCATGAAATTCGTACAACTCATACACAACTAAGCAATCACACATATGGCTCAGAAATTTATCCTGGAAACCCCAATGGGGAAAACTAGCTACAATGGGGTTTTCTTCTTTCTTGAGCCTAGAGAAAATATAATATAGAAGAAGTGCATTAATATTTAGAGAAGAAACAAGTAAACCTGAAGGGCCAAAACCCTAGCTCTGCAACAGCTGCAACTACTTCTCTTGGATGAAGCACCCCAAGCAGTACACCCTCACGATGAAACTCTCAAATATTGACTATGCCCTTCACTGGATGTTGTACACTCTTTCTAACTTTCAGAAGGTTGCTCTCTCTACTATGCTCCAGAAGAACAACTACATCCTCAATCACTGAAAAACATCCTTCAGCTATACAGTTATGCCCTCACTCCTCTGAGGCACATATCAGCTGGATTGTTATCACTCTGACTTTGACTGATCCTTAAATACCTCTCTTCAGTCACTAATGAAGACCCTTATCTCTTTGGGTCCTCTCAGCCTCCCACACATGTGCAGCATCTCCCACACATCCCACACGTGTGATGTGTTGTTGCTCACATCCTCCTCTAGCAGCTCACTCAATTGTTTTTGTTTCTCTTCAGTCTCTAAAGATGCTTAGTGAAATATATCGCTCACTTCCCCAGTGAATGAATGCCTCAATATTTGAATCTTTGTCCTCTCATTGTTTGAGGAATGTGTCCCAGTTATCTTAGATGGTTCGCCCTCCTTGGCCAACTGATATTCACAATTGCTCTAGTCTCTTGATGCTCACAAAAGATAAATTATTTTTGCACCCTCAATTATGTTTATAAGTCACTGATAAATTAGGTCACCAAACCCTAATTATGGTTCCAAAACCCTAATTTCAATTGTGTGCTAAAAATCATACCATTGCATTAAAAAATGCATGCATGCACTTTTGCATGTAACTAGAAAAAGTGTCGTAACTCACTATATGTCTCTATTGTTGGATCCATGACACTTAGCAGAGTGTATCTCACACTCTACCCTCCTCCCTATGTTGATAAGACCTCCATGCAGGCAGTCCACATGGATGACATCCTTAGTTACCTCATAACTCAACAGTTTTTACTAGTTAAAAGGTCTAGGTTTTGTTTCCTATATATTCATAATAGTACAAAAACTATAGGTTTTGAAGTTCTTGCATTTTATGATATAATCTCAAAATATTATACCTTACTTTAACTTGTCTTATTTAATGTTCAATACTTATACTCTATGCATTTTTCAAGTTTTCTAATGAAAAAACTAATAGATACTCAGGGACTAATAAGGAAATGCATTCTTGTTGGTTTAACATGTTGCCAATAAAAAGTATATTATGTATGGTAATTATTCTTTTAGTTATATTACCTTGGGTGAAAACATGAAGTTGGGAAACACTTTTGCTTGTTTTTTGACAAAACAAACTGCAAAATTTTATGTTTTTCAATTTCAACTGCTTGCTTTTTTACAAAACGAACTGCAAAATTTTATGTTTTTAAACTTCAACCCCTTCAAACAGATATCTCCCTTAGGAATTTCACCTTGAAGTAAACACACAAGTTTTAGAGAATTGAATTAGCTATGTACTCATATTGTTTTAAAAAAAAATTATCGACATATAGTGAGGCAAATTTGGCATCCACAAACGGCATATACTCTAAAATTTTAAGTATGAATAATGAGTACATGTGTGCACCACATTTTTCTTAGAGATAGTTATTCATTTTAGGGTTACGAAATTTATAATCATAATCTACACATATTGAACTTGTGCATGGACTATATTTTGAGGTTTTTCGTACTTGAGAACTATTTTTTATTATTTATCGAAACAACATAAGTTCATAAAATGGTGCATTATCGACACACGTTGGTGAGCTTCAAATTTTTTTTTAGTGACACTCTTATTGGAAAAACTAAACGTACCCTTTTGAAGAGGACAAGGCAATTATGATCTCTATGAAGATTTCAAATTTTTTTGTGTTGTCTTTGTTATGATATTGAATTTTCATTTCAAGTGATTTTCAGAGTAATAAAATTCTTAAGGGATAAGGTTTAGAAAAAAATTATTAATAAATAGAAATTCAAATTGAAATGAAACAATTATTATATCATTGGAAACTAGATTAAGAGATGAATCCATTGCTACCAAGCTCGACAAATAATATTTAAAATTTGCAGGGGTTTGGGCTTGCTGAAGTTGTAGGTTCCAGAAAGATGACAGATATTTTCACAGGTTTTGTTGACCATGAACTCTCGGCCGAAAAAATATATTCCAAACTCTCAGCCAAGAGTTTAGTTCAAACTCTCAGCCGAGAGTTTAGTTCAAACTCTCATCCGAGAGTTTTTTTTTAAATAAAGCATGGTGATTGGTTCAAACTCTCAGCCTAGAGTTTTATTAAACTCTCGGCCGAGAGTTTGAACTCTTACAAACTCTCGGCCTAGAGTTTGAGGTTGACTTTTTTTCGCATATTCATCCGCATGGCCTCTTTTTTTTCACTCCATTGTCATAAAATTGTTTCTCAACTTCGCGTTTTCACCCCCTTCCGTTATGATATAAATGTTGAAAAAATTACATTACAGATGAATTATGGACATTGAAGAGATTATGATGTTACTCATAGGTTATTTATATTTCTTCACCATAGAAGATTTCATATTTGACATGTTGAAGTATTTATGTGTGAGGAGAATTACATTTAATTATTGATAGTGAAATATATTATACATTATATATTAAAAAAAGGAATATATATATATATATATATGAGAAACATATTTTTTGTGAAAGTACATATAGGCATTTTTTCTATGGGTGTGGTATTTTTTTATTGTTTAGCAGTTTCCATATATATATTTGGGTTTGTTACACTGATGTTGTGTGTGGTGTCTACATGGAAGTCGTCGTGGGTGGGAGTTGACATGGTGTATTTATCAAGTATTTTACTAGCCTATTATGCTAAGACTAAGAAGTTTGCATCGTGTAGTAAATGAGCGTAAATGAGTTGGAGGGGGAGGAAGGGGTGAGTAGGGAGGGGGTAGTAAGGAGTGGGGAGGGAAAATGTGGGGAAGTGGGGAGGAGGTAGGGGAAAGGGGGTGGCGTGGTGGCGGAGGGGGTGGGTAAAGGGGGGTAGGGAGGAAAGGTACGATTTTGAGAATCGTGCCTCTCTTCCTTACCCTCTTTGTAACAATTGCCCCCTTTTTATTTTGTTTTGTTTTTGTTTTTTATTTTTATTTTTTGTTTTATTTGTTTTTTAAAACATTGATTTAAAATAATTACTTTAACATTTTTTTAATTCTTTTCAAAACTACTTTTACAAAAAAATTTAATTATTTTCAAAACATATATATATATATATATAACTAACCATTTTTTTTTATATTTTTTCATTTTTTTCAAATTTGATCTCTAATGATGCAACTTTTTTAATTAAAAAAATCAAATTTTGGTATTCTTCATCTAAGTATCATAGTCCAATACTTAGTCAAACATGATATTGTGCCATTGGCTTACAAAGGCCTTCACATACAAAACGTTGAATGAAGGAAGAAGATTCATGAGTGGAGGTGAAGGAGAACAAAGCAAGCTTGAAGTGCAAATGCAATTTCACTCTTGTGAAAAATAAGAAAACAAAGAAAAAAGAAGAAGATATATTGATCGAAAGAAGAAAAATCCATTTTCCAAAAATTAAAAAAAAAAACAAATGCATCAGAGAAAACAAGGAAGAAAGATCAAAATATATTGATCAAAACAAGAAAAATCCATTTTCAAAAAATTTTAATAGATCCTTATGCTAGAAGAAGAATGAAGTGAAAAGGATGATGAATACTACTTCCAACCATGCAATGCGAAAACAATGCAATTTCTAGCCAAATGCAAGTGCAAGGAATGCTCAGAGTGAAAGTGTCAAAAGTATGCAAATAAGATTGAGGAAGTGGACATCTAAGTGATAGGAGTGTATGTCATGATGCCACTTTGATGACCAACAAAGTGGGTAATTACCTTGCATAGTGAAGCAAGGCTATAGCCAAGGGGATCTCCATTTCAACTATGGGAAGATTAATCAAAACCTCTTTCACTAAGTGTTATGTTCTATGCATTCACAAACCTCTTTAGTCACTCTTGCAAATTTCAAAGGAAGACATTGTATGAGTATGATTATGGAACCTACGTTATGAACACTGGAAATATATGTCAGGAATGAATTGCTTTTCTTGATGGAGGAATTGAGGGTATCATGACGAAACCAACAGCCTATGGATGATCACTGTCTACATTCAATCCAAATCATAGTAGCATAATTCGGTCGTATTGGCATTTTGTGTACGGAAATTTCGAACAAATTAATATTCCATCTGTGTAATATGAATACCGGTTAATTTTGAAAATTAATTTAAAAAAAAATAATTATTAAAACACTATAAAATAAATACATTTCAATTTCATACTTAGTAATTCAATTTAATAGGAATAAAAATATGTCAAAGAAAAAAAAATGCAATTATAATAGTAACACTAGATTTATTGGTTACCAAAACCATGTTCCCAAAACCACTTACATCATTGCTCATTTATTGGTTACCAAAACCATATGCCCAAAACCACTTACATCCTTACTCATTCTGAGTTAAAGTTAACCCTAACACAATTTAAACATTAATTAATTAGTTCCAATATAAATAGTGGTAAATATTTTTTACTTTCTTAAAATAATTAATAACTATTAATAACTAAGAGTTTTCTATCTTATAGTAGGGTATTATCTTTTTATTTTTTTAAAGAGTAATTTTGGTTATAAAAAATATGTTTACATTTTTAAAGTTTAAAATTTAATGGTTGATATTCAATATTTTATTAAAAATATTGTATATGTTTAACTATATATAAATGTTATATATATCATTGTATATTTAATTAAAAATATTATATATATCTTTGTATATTTAATTAAAAATATAATATATAAGAAGTTTACTTCTGTATTTTATTAGTATTGGATATTTAGCTAAAAAAAAATTTCCATATTCAATTGTATTAGTATTGTATTTGTACTAGAATTTTGATACTATGATCCAAATCCATTATTAGTCATTATTTTTCAACTTTTACAAAAACTTTTATAGTTATGGTAAATTTGCAGTTGATTTTTTTGTACTGTACTTGGTTTTATAATTAATCATTTCTATCAAAAGTAGATTGACATGCATACCTAAGGTGATTTTAGATAGAACTTGAGAGAAAATGCAAATAAATTCCTTTCAAAGAACAATAATGAAATGGAAATTACAGGATGCCTCATTGTGTGCATAAACTGAAGTATCTGTTAGAGCCAAAGTTCCACGCAAAATACAATTGGGAAAGAATGCAAAAGATTACACTAAAATTCTGGGCCTGGATTTCATAATTTCAGTAACCTCGCCCACTATTTCACTTTTTCCACAAAGTGACTGAAACCGTATAGCTCCCATCCTGCAATTCTAGACCCATTGAAGTAGTTCTCCGTGGATTACTCCCCTATAAGACAGCTACCAAATCCCCACTTACCCACCAAAACATTAACCTTGCAAAGCACTATAGTGTTCCACGGGGACACGTCCCGCAGGGTTGGGGACGCCTTTCTACGTTTCCTATGTCCGGGGGACTTGGGGACTCCTGGGCGAAACTTTCCCTCCCCAGGGCCATGCCCCGGAGAATTTTTTTTTTATGTTTTCCCATTATTTTCACATTTTACAATTCCTACTTGTAACTACTTAAAAAATAAACTGATATATTTAGTATTTACATTGAACAATCATTTATATACATCAAATGCATTATTATTTTTTATATTTTAGTTTATTTTATTTTATTTTTATAATTTTAGAGACGTCCTCATGTCCTCCAATATCCCTAAATTTGGGGTGGTCTCCACGCATCCCAAATGTGCGTTTCCCGCTCCCACGTCCCCGTCCAGAAAACTTGGGGGAACATTACTATACAGCCATGTCCCAAAAGCCTTCACATCCACTGTTCCTGTTAATGCACTGCCTAATACAATGCATACTATTTCCAAAATTATCATTGCCCAATCCTTACGCAAGTACCTACAACGAAGTTTGTTCAAATAAACATACAAGCAGTCCCTAGCCAAACCAATACCAATTGTTGCCATTGTCATTGCAACTCTATGTTTGGTGACGATAACTACTATGAGACAGTTGTTTTAGTGTTGCAGGTATCCCATTAGCAGTCAGAGCTCTTCACTTTAGTGTTTCAGGCAGAGTGCCGAGCAGGGAGGCTCTGTATCGGGTCAATTAAGAGATATTCACAATCTAAGTAAATTTCAAGGTGTAAGCTAAACTTTAGACCATTTGCACCTAAAATTAGGTGAGTTTTTTTTTCCAAAATCCTGCGGAAATCAAAAGGTAGTTTTCAGTAATTAGAATTGCATTAACTAGGTGTCCCACGGGTAATCCAGGGTCCTGAATCCATTTCTGCAATAAAAATTGCAATTTTAACACTCGAAATTCATTTCAACAACAAATCATGTTACCAAATTTCGGCCAACATGTCTGAAAAAGTACAAATGCTCTAGAGATTAGCCTAACTCCAAATTTTCAATAACCCAAAATTTCCAAGCGATCAGACTAAATCCAATTAGCTAGTTGCGAAAAACTCAATCTCTAACGTAAACACTCATTTTTCTTATCAATGACAAGTGACAACAGTTTATGAACCCAATGCCTGATTGATATAGGGAAATTAAGACACATTTACAATCTAAGAAAACTTCAATAGCCCAAAATCTGCAAGGCATCAAACTAAATCCAGTTACCCAAATGTAGAAAACTCATTCTCTAACACTAACACTCAAACAGCCTTCTTGAGAAAACCCAATGCCTGATATAAGGCAATCAAAGCTTCAAAACACCCACTGTAATCTATGAAAAATCCTCTTAATCTTAACAGAAATGCAATAACCCACTGGAAGAAACTTTACTCTGGTACAGGGAATTCAAAATTCCCCAAAAGCAAAATCCAAAGCCTAGTTCCTCATGCTAGTGGAAACCCAGTGCCCAATAATTTAAATTACTCAAGTCTGTTACTGATTCTGATATAGCGTCGATAGATCGTAACCCAAGTGCAAATGTTATACAGTGATGAATGAAAATCCAAGGCAAAATAAATAAAAGCAAAATGAAACCAGCCTTTGACGTTTGTTGCACAGTTTGTTCATATCAATAACAGCATTTGACTGTTTGTACCAAACTTCAGTAGCATACTTTTTCACTCTTAGATTTCCACTGGTTCAGTTACAACCTTTTCACTCTCAGTGCTTTATGTTAGTCACAGGCTTCAAACGAATTGTATGAGAACAAAATGTCCGCTAGGTGGATATATAAAGAGTTTGTAGCCTTTATGGTTAGGCTTTTGGTCGAACTATTTTATCTCGTTTGTCTTTTCTGTGCAATTTTTTAGGAGAAATGCAGGCACTAACGGTTAATATCTCGAGAGATGGATGGCATTTCTCGAGTTACATGCTACCCACCTAGAAACAAGAAACGCACACCAGAAACATCGTTCCTCAACACCAGAAACCTGGATTGTCAAATAGAGCAATAAAGCAGGGTTGGTTGTGGTAAAATCCAACCATCTATCTCTAAATCATAAAGCAGCAGTTTCTAAATCATATGACCATTTATTCATAATCTTGATATTCATTGAGAACCAAAGGAACTGGTTACATAGCAGTGATATCAAAAATATCAATCCCATAGCAGATCATCTACAAATAGGGCATAAAGTAGCCACTATAGCCAAATGGAGGAAAACATACATCAGTTCTCCAGGATGATTCTCAGGCATGTCCAAAGAGAGCACAAGAAGAACCCAGCCTGTTTAACTAGGGAGGCACTCGAGGGAGCGACTAAACAAAAAGAGATGTTCTTCCTCAGAGGAGGACAGAAAGACATCTGTATTTATCCATTAATGCCAAGAGGCATTCTCAAAAGACAAGAGTATTTATACTCCTTCAGTGAAGCTCTAGAAGAGCTGAATCTCACCTCCCCCAATATTGCTACCTTCATAGACTTCTATGTAGGATAAGAGGCCAGAGGCCATAGAAAGTGCCTCCTTGGATAAACAATCTGCCTTCTTATTGTGTTCCCTATAGACATGCTGGAAAACAAGTGAGAGAAAAGACACCTTCAAGACAGTGATGTTGTCACACCAATAAACCAGGTCCATTGCTGAGAGGGCAGCCTTGTCATTTGCCCAGTTGATAACTACAGAAGAGTCATCATATACATGGAGAGTGGGGAGCCCAATAGCAGCTGCAAAATACAATAAGGCCCATAGTGCGAGTAATTCAGGCCTGGAGTTTGTGCTATGTCCATAGCCCAGTTTGATTCTGAATGAGTGAAACTGATTTATCCCAATGAAAATACCTGCTCCACCAATCTTAAGAGCTGCTGCCCCATCAAGAAAACCATAGGGGTATCTAAGCTCCGGGACAGGCCCAACAACCCTGGCACATATTTTTTTACAGCTAGCAAGAAAAAATTGAACCCGAGCTAGGATCCTATTATAGGTAGAGATAATATCTACTTTTCTATCTTCAAAAATAGAAAGGTTGCGAGAAATCCAAATATTCCATATGAGAAATAGGGAAAGATGAGTGCTCACCCAATCTCGCTGAAACCAAGCCTCTATATTTTCCAGGAGAGTTGTATTGTTCCAATAAAGATATAAACCATAATTTCTACATAGAAGATCTATAATATGACCATTTATTTATATCTTCTATATTGTCCATCTATTGGCCTTTTTCTTAATTGATCATTAATTTTTGCTGAGCATATCTCAATTCAAATAACTAGGAAGGCAAATTAACATGGATATGTGACAGAAGTTCAGAAAAATTGCAAACATAATTTATTCAAAGAAAAATAATGAAAGTGAAATACCAGGAAACTTCATTTTACACAACTTGATTAAAAATTTGAATTATATTATGTGTTTAATAAAAATGGAATTATGTGCTCAAGCCCAGAGCTTACACAACAAACTCTCAGAGACTTTACCGTCATAGCCCAAACCCCAAGGAAAATAAAATTGGCTAGAATGCAGATGAGCATACCAAATTTATAGCCTTTCTAGATTTCATAATTTCACAAACTTTGGGCTATTATTTCAATCGAATAGTACAATTATTGAAAACAGAGATGCCAAAACCATCAACCTTGCAAACTTGCAAAGTACTATATGACCATGTTCCAAAAACTATCCCTGCACTTACAAAATTACTACAAACTAAATCTATTCAAATTGCTTTTGCACTTGGTGACACAATGTGCAACTTTTCTAAAACTATCACCGCAGCTTACAAAATTACTACAAACTAAATCTATTCAAATTGTGATCTCTACCACTGTTTAGAATACAATGCATTGGCATGGAACTTAGCGGTAACTAGTGAGGATTTTAAGTAAAAACATTGCAAAAGGATGGAGTCCACATCATAGGCATTTGAATATAACTCATGGACTCCCTCATAAAAGAGTTGGGTTTCTGTGTTTGACAGCATTACAACAGAGGCAAATCTGATAACGGTATTTATTACCTTCAGTACTAAACCTCTGATGGTGGCCATAACACCATCAGTACCCATCTCAATATCAGTTCTCCTATTATCAAACTTGCAATAAGCGCTGCTCCATTGCCCATACATATATCGGAAACTGTTACTGTTTCTCTGACCTCAAGCTCCGCAAAACGAGCCATTCAACAAGCCAATCAACTTCACAATGATAAATGTAACCATGTAATGATCCATTGACTTCCCTGCCAATCTTTCAATACACCCTTTCAAAATACAAGACCTGCCATGCTCTTTCATGTTATACTCTGAAGATTGCCGTGCCCTACGCTACCCAAAACTCTTATTCCTCAGCTCATCCAGAAACTTAGCCCCTACGCTAAAGAAAAGCTCTGATTGCACCGCTGAGTCCATATTGTGTTATGGCTCTTATAGGGAAGTTAATCATTTAATTATCATAATGTTACTGAATTTTAGTTAACAACTATTTTCAGTATGTTATTTTTTATGTTCTGTATTTGATTCTGTACAACTGTTTTCAGTATTTTATGTTTGATGTGGGGTATCCGATTCTCTTCACCGCATATTGAAAGACCTACAACCAAATCCATCCATGATGTGCTTTGAATAAAAACCAAAGTGAAGAAAAGTAGAATATATATTTTCATGTGAATTTTCGCTCGAAATACTTTGCCCCAGTTGTTCATCCGGCAAGGAGAATCAAATAGCTGTTGTCCCTTTAAATGCAAAGACATTCAAATAGGTGTCATTTTTCTTTTGGATCCTTTCCAACTTGATTCTTTTACAAGTCAGTTGTCATGGTAGTTTTTCAAAGGTTTTATCCCTGGGAGATGTCTTTTGGTCAATCTCTTTTTCATAGCAATACTTAATTAATAATAATAAGTTTTAAAAAAAAATTATAAATAAATATTAGGATAATTAATGTTGTAGAAGTGGTTTAGATATTAATGGATTTGAAATAACACAGAAATCAATTTTAGAGGTTTGATATACACATTGTTGGATTTAAATGGTTTCATGATGTAGGGGAGGTGTAGGGGAGAAATTGGAAGTGAATGCTTTAAGTAATAAATGATGTTTATATCACTTTATGCATCATTTATTATTGAAAGTATTTAGTTTTAATAATGTGGCATTCAGATTTCATGGTGTATATGTTACTCCTAGCATATTTACTCTACTCTTTCCATATTTTTTTTCAAATTCAATGATGCCAATGCCTTATTACTTTGTTTTATGGTGCATAGAGATCCAATGGTGTATATGCCACTTATACGACATTTACTCTAGCCTATGGTGCACAACAATCAAATCCAATGGAGTCTCCACCTCATGAAGCATTTATTACTCTACATCTTAATTTAGGTAGTTTACATTTTTATAATCTAATTTTGTTAATATAGATGTGAGGAGTCTAATTATTCTAAGTTTTGGACTTTCAAGTGAGCTTTGGTCGAAATCCTGTGAAAAATAGGTAAAATCTAAATTTGGAATTATCCATAACTAATATATGTGACCCTAATATTTTTTACAAATTTCAAAATGAACTCCAAACAAAACAATACCCAATATGGAATATTTAGATTATACCATATAATATAATTAAAACAAAAATTAAAAATACATAAAATTTTGGATTTTATAATTTTAAATTTTACAACTATGATACATATTATTTCAAAAAATTAATGTATCAAAATTAAAATTTACATTTTATATATTATATTTACAAAATTTAATATTATAAATTTACATTTTATATATTATATTTATATAATTATGTTTTTCAAATAATATTATAGTTTTGGGAATTTTAAATATTATATTTTAATATTTATAAAAAATTATAAAACTTACATTTGATAAAATTACATTGTATGGATGGATTGAATTTGGTGTTTTAAATATTATATTTAAATATTTATAAAAAATTATAAAACTTACATTTAATAAAATTATATGGATTGAGTTTGGTGTTTTAAATATTATATTTTAATATTTATAAAAAGTTATAAAACTTGCATTTAATAAAATTATATGGATTGAAGTTGGCGTTTCTTCATCTTTTATGTAAATAAGATTTTCTCCTCATTTTGGTATGTCATGTCATTCTATTATCATAATCTTCCATATAATTTAATATGTACCTAGTCCACGGACAAGTGGTGACCTTAGTTTTAGGTGTTATAGCAAAATATCATGTTAAATTTTTCTATTAAGTTAAAATGTTAGAATGATGCTTACTATCGTGTTTCATGTACTTTTATGAAATTGTAATAGAAATGAAAATAATGTAAAATATTAGCTAGCATGTTCGCTTTGACGTTGGCTTCGCTAGTGGATTCAAGTAGTGGAATTTAAGGTAATCAAGAGTTATTTGTATTAAATTATCTTAAGTTGTAAGTCAATTAGGTGATCTAGTTATCTATTTACTTTTTATATTATAGTAATGAGAATATTTTTATCTATACTATTTAACAATTAATGATATGTGTGTCTTGTGTGAGTGTGTTTTGATTTTATTTTTGTTTAACAAGGCTTATTAAAAGTAAAATAATGATTAGATTAAAATCATGATTTATGTTGTTATATTTCAATGCACAAATCTCGTTATTCTTGATTAGTTCACTTACTTAGGTAGGTAGTAATGTTTTTTTTATGTTTGTACCATAATCACTAAGAGTTGATAGTATGTTGACACATTGTTTGATCCATTAAGTGTCCAAAGTGCAATATTAAGTCTTAATACACCGAGCATTAGTTATCAATTCAACTTTGTGTCTTCCTCTTCAACTCTACAGTTTTAGAAAAAACACGCTCAATGCCAGGAGGAAGAATGTAATGTACCAAGGGAAGATAATATGGAGTGCCTAGGGAGATATCTAAGGAAGATAATGGATGTATTGTGGTCATAATCATGGAATAATCCCACTTAGTAGTAAATATGCACACTAGCTAGCTAAAGGAAATTAATATAGTAATGAGGGGTAATTTGCATACACCCTTATGAATACTCATGAGAAAGTATAAATGCATAAGCATCATTTTATTAAAAGTACATGTTGGATGTTAAGTATTGTATTGTAGCAAGCATGGATTATGTAGTGATTCCTTCGATAAGGAGTATTTGATGGTGTTACCCTACATTAAATATTATCTCTGTTGATGTATATGTAACTTCGGAATGTATTCTTCTATGTATCTTATATATTGTAACCCGATGTTTATTCCGGGATGTCTCTATTATGTATTTGA
>LPNX011010448.1:392200-433884 GCA_001517045.1 Pseudotsuga menziesii
GGTTTGCTCCCTTCCATGTCAGATATGAGTGCTGGCCATTCTGTCGAGCAAGACAGATGTAAGAGCATTTGCCATTCTAGGAATGGAGGTGCCTGGTCAGTTACCAGGTAGCTCAGTCGAGGAGGACTGGGGGGCATTCTGATATGATTGTTGGGATGTGTTCCCCTCATGATCATATATGAGTGCATGCCCTTCCATCATTGTGAACAGGATGTGTTCCCGCCTGGATGGATGTAAGTGCTGAGCCTTGTCACAGATGATAGTAGGTGTGTACTATCATGCTGGTGACTGTAAGTGTTGTGCCATTTCATAGATGATAGTAGGTGTGTCCTATCATGCTGGTGACTGTAAGTGCAGTGCCTTTTCACATATGGTAGTAGGTGTGACCTACCAAGCTGGTGATTGTAAGTGCAGAGCCTTTTCACAGATGATAGTAGGTGTGTCCTATCATGCTGGTGAATGTGAGTGCTGGGCCTTTCTGATGGGATTGTAGTTTACTACATGATCAGATGTGAGTGTTGGGCATGCCTTTCTGACGAGCAGGTCAGATGTAAGTGCTGGGCGAAGACCTACATGAGGGTAGGCCTACAACCAGCATGAAAAAGGGCTGGCTTTGTAGAACTTCCTATGATGATAAGAATCATGAGATAGCACCAGTGATACAACCAGCATGAAAAAGGGCTGGCTTTGTAGAACTTCCTATGATGAGAAGAATCATGAGATAGCACCAATGTTGATCCAGATCGAGTGATGATCCAGATCCAGTAATGATGATCCAGCAGTAATGATCCAGATCGAGTGATGATCCAGATCCAGTCCAGTGATGATGATCTAGATCGAGAGATGATCCAGATCTAGTGATGATGTTCGATGATGATCCAGATCGAGAGATGATCCAGATCCGATGATGACTTCAAGATGAAGATGACTTGAAGACGAAGAATACTTGAAGATGAAGATGACTTGAAGACGAGATGATCCAGTTGATACAGAGAAGAAGACCAGTGCTGAAAATTGTGTCGAAAGAATACCTTCCTAGTTAAGAGGGAGTGTTGATGTATATGTAACTTCGGAATGTATTCTTCTATGTATCTTATATATTGTAACCCGATGTTTATTCTGGGATGTCTCTATTATGTATTTGAGTCATGTGGTCATGCCCCGATGTTCCGATCAGGAGGATTAATAATGTAATCAAGTCATATCAAGTCATTAGGTAAGTCCCCACAGTTTCGGGGCACTTAAGTTATTATACACTAATTAAGGTGTAGGCTCGAGTAGTAATTATTAGGTTGAGCCTACGTGTGAAAAGGCAATTCAAGTGAACGGATGAATATAAATAGAGAGTGAGAGTCTCTCTATTTATCACTTGTGAAATACATCACTTGCTTTCCCAAGTGTGGCACACTACTGGAGAAGGAAATTTTGGGACTAGACAGAAGACAGAATACTACTGCTGTTTTGGGAGATCTCTTACTGTTTTGGTGCTGATTCTATCTCTAAGGAAGTTGCAGGGTTTTCTCCTTTATGGTTTCCCCGAGGAAAACTCTTTGTGTCTCTTGTCTCTTGTGATGTGCTTATGTTTTATTGCTGTGCTTGTTATTCTCTCAGTGAAAAGATCCTAAGATCATAATGCTAGCTTAATGTGATGAAAAACTAACAATCTCTATATCTTTTTGTATTCTTGTGCATATGCATTCTATTGTTTTTTAAGTCAAGAGTTTTGTATCTTTATCTACCAATGTTTACTATAAGTGGTATTAGAACTATCTCTTGGGAAAAATATTTATAGAATATTTTTTTGCATATTTTTCGAAGGGAAAAAAGAGGCCAGCAATATTTAGATCCATTCATCTAATTTTTTTGTGCATACTCTGAAGAAGCAAAGCAGAGACATGAATTCTTTAAAAAAATACTAAAGTTCAAAAAAAATCATTCAAATTGGAGTCTAAGAAGTGAAGTTATCATTGATTTACAATCAATTATTTTTGGATTTTTTCCAGTAATAACCATGTGTCTTGTAGAGAAGATATATTTTGATACATTGCATAGAATTTCACCAAACCAGTTCTAGTAAATGCAAAGTGCCTACAACATTCATAATTATGGTCATAACAAAGATTCTCATCAATATTATGGTATTTAATGTCATTTCAAATTTGTCACCTTAGAACCCTAGTTGCACAAATAAACTCCATTGAAAAGTAAGTTATGTATTCAAAACCCTACGTCTATATTTGGGTTTTCACAAGAAAGGTGTATTTTACAAGAAAATCTAATGGTACTAGTATTGAAGAATACATCAAATAGATAAAATGAAAATCCATAGTGTTCAAAACATTGTATGTGCCTTCATCTAAGGGATGAAGCAACTATGTGGGGAGAGTCATTTTACTTTCGAGAAATATTCAAACTTCCAAATGATGGATATGAAAAGATATATTTAGACAGATGGTCTCATGGACAAATAAGGATATTGAGAGCATCAAGAATTTATTTTCAAGTCCAAAATTATTATTGCAAGTTCATGGATGTATTCAGCTGGAGAAATTCATTGTTTTTATAAACCTTAGTTGTAAACATAATTTTTTCAGTGTTGGATTGGCTAAAATATTGCTAGTACCCATAAAGCATACCTAGAGAACACAAGTTGAGGGTGAACAAGTTTAAATTTTTAAATATTTGAATATTACCATGGATAAATATGTTTTGCAAGCATATTTCCATTCTATAACTATGGATGATGTGGATATTATTGTTGGGTATCCTTCGATAGACTCAATTGGGACATATGGTGTTGAAGGCTTTCACAGTGTGTGTGATATTACTTGAAGAGGCTTTCAGATTCACTGTGTTAGTAATTGTAAGGTCGACGTTTCGTACCAACGATATACGATCCATAATCAGGACAGGGGAAATATATGAACAATGAAAGGAACAAAAGAAGCATAGATTCAAAGAGACCATAAATAATACCATAACCATAAATAAATAGAAAACAAACCCCAAAAAAACAAGGAAATAAAACTACACAACAGGCCTATAATAAAAATAAAAATAAAAGGCCGACAAGAAAAACAATAAAATAATCAAAACAAGGAGGATAAAACTAAGAAAAACAAAAAGGAGAAGAAAAGCAAGAAAGCAACAAAAACAAGGAAAGCCAAAAATTAAAAGAATGAAGAAGAAAAAGAAACAAACACAGCCAACAAATAAAATTAATAAAAAAACAAAGGAAAATTAAAATAAAAATAACTAAGAGAAGAAAAAGAAAAAGAAAAAGAAAAAAAACGCAAACAAAAAGACAAATGGAAAAACGACGAGGATCAAGTAAAAGTGGAAAAAAGAGAAGCAAGAGCAAAAACAAAGAAACAAGAAAAAGAGGGAGGGGACAAGCAATGCTAGCAATGCTAAACTAAGGAAAGATTGTTATTAGGGATGCAATGAAGGATCGGGAGCCACGACTTGATTAGCTTCAAACCATCATCTCTATTGAGACAATTCGTGTCTTTCACATTTTCCATAGACTCCCTTACTCATCATCTAGATAAATGATCCACCCTTTCTAGGATTATTGTGTCCTCAATACATATATGAATATTTGTTTTACTAGAATGATAGGGTAAAGTGAAGGACTTAACACAATTGTGGGTGATGGTTGCTTTATGCTCTTTAATTCTAACCTGAAAGGACCTTCCTATTTCACCAATATATGATAGACCATAAGAGCAAGGGATGTGGTATACACATTTCTGTATTTGCAAATCCACAGAGTCTTTGACCGATTTGAAGAGGCTCTTGATCCTTATTCCTCTTTGTTTATCCTTTTGTCTTTTGGTTGCACTTCTTTTATTTTCTTTTTATTTTTCTTCTTTTTATCATTTTTTTTTTATTTTCCTTTGGTTTTTCTTATTTTTATGTGTTGGTTGTGTTTGTTTCTCTTTCTTTTATTCTCTCTTTTATTATTTTCTTTCTCTTCTTCATTCTTTGAATTTTGTCTTTCCTTGTTTTTGTTGCCTCCTTCTGTTTCTTTTTTTAGCCTCTTCAAATCTATCAAAGCCCTATGGATCCCCGGCTACAAAAACATATATATCGCATTTTGTGCTCTTGTGGTATATTGTGTATTGGTTAAAGAAAATTCATGTGGAATTACCATGTGAGTATAGAATGGAGAGGTCATGTTGTAGCATGACTGTTGAAGAAAACATGTGTGAGACCGCACGGCAAAAATGTCGAGAACCACACTATTGAGATTTTGATGAAATTGGGTTGTCAGCCTCCAAATCTTGAATGTTGAGGGGATCAACAACAAGCTCCTAGACCTGCAAAACACCCCAAATAAGTTATTATACAATTGGAAACATATTTATAATGAAATGAACCAAGATAAGAGTGGATTCGCAATAGATATTGTTGTGGGAAAAATATTCACAAATGGTGAGTGTTCTTCCCACTCGGAGGATCCTTGTTGGTTGTAGAAAGGACATAGTATTATATATTGTGAATTACTATTCCATATACCACATGGAAAAGAAAACTCAAAGCAAGAAATAAAACAAAATAGAATGGACAAGTGTTAAGCAAAAGAAAAGAGAAAGAGTGTGTTAAACCAACTGATGATTTCCCAATGGCAAAGCTTGTTATAATGGTGTCACCTAGGACGTGAATGATTCAAAGGGAAGCCAAAATTATCCCTTAGAGAGGTCATTTTTATCCACTCAAATACAAGATATCAAACTTAGAACAATGGAGAAAACGTATCCAGATGGGTATCGATGGCCACTCACCTATTCCACTGGCTCAAAATAGCTTTTCCAGTTTGGAAATTTTGATAGGTTTAGGGTCATCAAATGCGTTCAAATGGATATCGATATCCATCCACCTAATCCACTAGCTCCAAATATTTTTTTACGGTTTTTCAGACCTGAAACTTTCGGGGTCTTTTTAAGGCCTTAAACGATGTTTTTTGAGACACAACATTCCACATATATTTGAATGAATGTCTGGATGTCTAAAATTTGTTCTTCTCGGGTATACATTTCCAACGAGCCATCGAAATCCTTAAAGGGAGATCGTATGTAAAATGTATTCCCCTGAGAAGTTGACACATTAGAGGAAATTTCAACTTAAAATCGGCCTCCTAAGGAAAATTAATAAAATATAGTTAAAATAATAAAATAATATTTATTAAGTTTGGATGAAGAAAAGAAAAAACTGCTTTTTTGTTCGTATTTTCGACATATCTCCCAGTGTTTTTACTCAAATTTCGGTCGGGAGAGCTCGTTGGATGCGGAATTAAATTTCGCATCCAATGAGTACCCACTTGGCATACTTTTGATGGGACTCGCTACTCAAAAAATAAGAAATACCTGAAAAAAATGTGATGATGATGTCATCATCACATTTTTTCAGGTATTTCTTGTTTTCAGGTAGCAGGGACCGTCAAAATTATTCCGAGTGGGTACTCGTTGGATGCGAAATTTAATTCATCATCCAATGATCTCTCCCAATCGAAATTTGAGTAAAAACATAAAGAGATATGTCGAAAATAAGAACAAAAAAAGTAGTTTTTTTTATGATACATATCCCCAAATTTATATTAAAAAATTGTTTAAGAGGTGCTCCCTTTTTGAATTTTAAATCATTTTGATTGGCTAATACATGATGACATGGAATTTGTATTATTTTTAGAAGGCCCATTTTAAATTGAAATTTCCTCTAATGCCTCAACTAACCACCTTGGGGCCTGCAAACCTTTTTATGGTTCATTCCTAGGGCTAGGTTTTTGGATGTTTAGGGTTTATTCCCTCATGTTTATGATAAAAATTCCCTTTTGCCTCCTTTTGTAATCATCTAGTCATGAATGAGCATAGTTTCCACATCTCTTCTCAAAGATATTAGCTGCCGCCATTCTACCTATTTTTATTTTACAGTCTTTTTTGTTTCATTCATTTAAAAGAATCTTATTTTCCTATATCACTTTGTTCCTTGCAATATATATGTGTATGTTGTTATATATATGCTCTTTCATTTTGTTCTCATATAAATCCGGATGAAAAACTCTTGCTTCATAGACGAAGAAAGCAAGGGATCTTGACATGCCAACTAGTGGTAAGAAGTGGATTGAAAGTTGAGATCTCAATGCAATTATTACATCATAACATTTCTCTTAAATATTATCCTATAGAATGCATTCCCATCATGACTTCATTTT
Organism: Pseudotsuga menziesii; assembly: GCA_001517045.1. Lineage (NCBI taxonomy): Eukaryota > Viridiplantae > Streptophyta > Pinopsida > Pinales > Pinaceae > Pseudotsuga > Pseudotsuga menziesii. The sequence continues at coordinate 398,415 of LPNX011010448.1, forward strand.
ATAGGCCAAATGGAGGCCAAGAAACATCTAGATCCCAATGGGAACACCCTTGCTAGTGAACTGGTTCTCCAAGTACATGAAGAGGGTTATTGAATGCTCACAATCATGTGAGGATTCCAATTAGAATCTTGGATCCAAAAAAGTATCCGATAAACCTATGCTCGATATAAATTAGGTGTTCCCACCATTTTCAAAGTCATGCAATTTTCGAAGGAAAATTCACACAAAATGCATGTTTTTTACCAAAAGTCGCATTGTTGTGTGGGAAAACAGTTATAAATTATGCATGGGTTTTCCACATGGGTAAAGGAATGGAATATCATGTGATCACATGGATTTTAAATAAAAAGTTGCATAGTATTGCAAAATGAATTACTTTAGCATTTGGAGTCTCAATTTCTCTTGTGGATATAATGAGAATGTATTTTGTGAGTTGCATGTTGTGTGTTGATGATGTATTCTGAAATATTAGTTGAAATGTTACATGTGTGTGAAATTTAAGCATTAATAGTGTTTAAACCCCCTCCATAGTTGTCCCAATCCACCAGCACTCATCCCCCATAAGCCTACACAACACAAGGAATGGGGGCCCCTTTTTTGTTTGCAATCCCTTAGGTTATCCCCATTCCCTTGTAGTGCTGCAGCTTATATCAACCAAGAATTCTCCAATATAAGACTCTAAATACCTCTACTATAGGCCATTTTCCTCTCACATAGGCACCACACCCAATAGCACCATCTTCCCAAGGTAAACAACGTTATTAGGTTTTGTAAACTATGTCTTTTCTTCCTCAAGTATTACATCAATCATTAGATCTCTCCTAGAATGTCCCCAAAGGAATGCAATAATCATCTAATGATTTATAATAATGAGACTCTAACTAAATCTTCACATTATATATGGATGGATTTAATTTTCCATGTGGCTTCCACATAGAAGGCACTTTTTTTTCCATTTTTAATCCCATTTTAGGATAATTAAGTGGTGATTAACAAAAGAAACCCTCATAAACATGGTTTTAGGGAACCTAGGTTAAATTGTAATTAAGTCTAAGCACATAATTTAATTTCAACTAAGGTCATATACCTTCATCCCCCCACTTCACTTCTCCCACTTTTGGAATCATAGTTGCCCATCTCTTCTTCGTCCTTCTTCACTTGCAACTACCATTAATGTAATGTATTTAATTTACAATATTGATGGTATTTTGGACCATATATATATGGAATCTATCCTTTGCATCATTACATTCTAGGGTCAAAAATGGGATGTTACATTCCCCTCTCCTTTAAATTATGTAGGTCCATCCTCAATGCATATTGGCACAATATACTTATACAAAATTTACATCAAAATTTTCCAAATAGTTGCAAGTATGCCTCTTACATAACATCCTCGATCTCCCACGTTACTTCTTTAGGGTTGTAGTGGTTCCATTTGACCTTTACCTACAATATAAATATGTTCCTAATAAACAATGTTTTCCTATCTAGGATGTGTATTGGTTGTATCGGGATGTCTCCTTGGGGTTACACATGAATCAAACCCAAATCAATAATATTCTTATCATCAAATGCATATTTTTTCAATAATGACACTTGCTTCCGCTTTCTAGTAATTAGATAACATTTATTTTATGCTAGTAAATTAATCTCTTAGTCTAGCTTGCAGATATTTCTTGTTTTGTAGTTGTGTCATTTTTTTGCCTAATGGTTAAAGCACTAATCTCTATGATATGCATGTTGAATATTTGATCTACTTAGTGATTACTTATTTTATTTACTTGTTAGATTAGTTTACTAATTTCTCTTATTAACTCCTAAGTTTTTTCCTCAAAAGTGATCATCCTTAGATTTGATAGGGTCTACCTCCCTTGGCTTTTATGAAGGAATTGGCCTAAACAAAAGTAGTTGAGTGTTGTGGTTATAGTTGCACCCAACTCATTGACTTTATTCCAAGGCCACTCTTGCTGAGTTGTTTTTTTTCTCACGCTCACATGTGGATCTTGATGACAACATCTCATATGAAACAAGCCCTATCCTATCCAAAATCTAAAACAATCCACAATATCTGGCCACTAGATTAGGAAAACCCCCTATCTTCACAGAGCTCTTCTTTGGTCTAATTTTGAAATATATGTGCTCCCTAACCCCAAACTCACTAGATATCCTTCCTTCGTCTGCATAGCTCTTTTATCTGTCTTATGTTGTTTTCAAATTATGTCTAATATTAACTGACTAGTCTTCCATTTTTTCAAGTAGCTCTAGCCCAACTATGACTATGTCTACTAGATTATCCCAATTGATTAGAGTTATGCAGTTTTTCCATACAACGCCTCAAATGGACTCATCTTCAAAGAAGTATGATATCCATTTTTATATGCAAATTCTACTAAATGCAAATAATTCTCCCACTTGAATGGTTTGCCAATCACGTGCATCCTTAACATATCTTCAATGACTTAATTCAACCTCTTAGTATGTCCACCTGTCTATAGATGATATGTTTCACTTTAATCCGAATTTGTTCCAAATAATTTGAATAGCCCTTTCCAAAATTTTGAAGTAATTTTTGGATCTGTGTCTGATATAATTATCTTAGGTATTCTATGCAACCTAGCAATATCTTTCATGTAAACTTCTAATACATTGGTTTATTTATGATTTTAATTGATTGGGATGAAGTGAACAACTTTTTTCAACTTGTCCACCACTACCATGATTCAATCATGTTTCTTTGTTGTCCTAGGAAACTTAGTGATGAAATCAATCATCACCACATTCCATCATGGGATCACGATGAATTTGGGATAAGGGTTAATGGGCTTATGGGTAGAGACTAGGTCTTCATAGTCATGGTTTTTCATAGAATCCTCCAACCCCTATCTAAATATGATCGTAATATGGGAGTTTGTGTAGGGAGTTACCTAGGGTCGGGGTTAGGGATAAGGGGTTAAGGGGTATGTAGTTAGGGATACGGGATAAAGGGTATGTACCTAGAGATACGGGTTTGGTATTAGGAGGTATTTTTTTCACTTATATGCATGCATGGGTTATGCCCATGCATTTGACCCCATGGACAATTTGCATAACCCCAATTTATCATACATTTACTACATAGGGAATCATTGGCCCACAAGTGGGCTATGGTCATCATGTCAAGTGATAGAACACCATGGATGATTATTTGGATCTATTCCATTGAAAAAAAAGTGAGATATAACATCAAATATTTAACCACTTTCATATATAACATCGGATTTTATGTGCATAATTAAACCCAAACGAAATCCAAAATTTGAACCAAAAATCCGATGACACATTCATTTTTTGGAGGTTTCATCAGATGGATTCATCAGGTTTTGGGTTCAAATCTACTTTTGGTACCCCTTAACCCCTACCAACTGAAACTCCTTAACTTCTTATTCCTAACTACATAACTTGTAACCCCTACCAACCAAAACTCCTTAACTTCTTATTCCTAACTATATAACTTGTAACCCCTATCCCCCACCTTAAATTACACACCCTATAACTATGACCCTTATCACAATGTTAATGCATCAATGTGTGCATCTAATCTAACCATGCCAAATTTTAGTCCAAGCAAGCACAAATTTAAAAAATTTCCAAGTTGGCCCCATGCAACACATTAATTAATATATAGGTATGGTTTTTTATGCTCTAATTGTTAGTGTCAGACATTTTTTTGTATGGAAACCATCCCACAGCATCAATGCATGTGTCTAGTCTAACCATGCCAAATTTCAGTCCAAGCAAGCAAAAATTTAAAAAATGTCAACGTTGGTCCCATGAAACACATTCATTAATTTATAGGTATGGTTTTTTATGCTCAAATTTTTAGTGTTAGTCATGTTTGAATTTGGAATCCCTCCCACGGATTCATTGTGTGTGTCTAGTCTAACCATTCCAAATTTCAGTCCAACCAAGCACAAATTTTAAAAAAATCAACTTTGGCCTTGTGCAGCACATTAATTAATCAATAGGTGTGGGTTTTTATGCTCTAATTGTTAGTGTCAGTCATGTTTGAGTTTGGAAACCCTCCCATAGCGTTAATGCATGTGTCTAGCCTAACCATGCCAAATTTCAGTCTACACAAGCACAAATTTAAAAAAATTCAATGTTGGCCCAATGCAGTACATGATCAAGCATGCCATTTGGGTTAGCATGATAATTATGCATTGCCTTACTAGGATTCTCTTTGTTTCGATAATAATTTAATATTCTCTAATGAACATGGACAACCACGTGAAAGTGGAATCTCTTATGGTCCCTCCCCCCCCTCCGCCCCTCACATCACTCTTGGGTCCCCAAAACCCGACAAAATCTATGTTAAAAAAAATATTGTGTCTTTTATCATACTTAAGAAGCAATGTCTCTAATTATAACATATGCCAACATATAAGCAAAATGGAAAAAAATACTAAGAAAAAGTTAATTTATACGTAACAATAAAATTCAATAATTCTATCGGAATTTTAAATCAAAGTATATAGAGTAGATTATTAAGGCATGCCTCATACACTTCAATGGACTTCATCATCTTCTTCATCCAAGTCATCATCTGTATCATCCAATCTAGAGTCAACATTGTAAGGATTTTCCATGTCATCATCGTCATCGATGTCAGTTACGATCATCTTGTCATCGTCGATATCATCTTCATGGACATTATTTTCTACATCATCTTATTCAACGAATTCTTTAACATCTCCTTCTAGAACATGATCATCTAACTCATGTTGATCTTCTTCAACATTGTCTTCTTCTTCGAGACCCTCTTCATTTCCTTCATTTATGTTATACTTTACCGGCCTTCCCCTTGGATCATGTCTCACAACAAATTACCAATCCCCTCTACCTAGAACCTTGGAGTAAAATATATGTTCACATTGGCTTGGAAGAACATGGGGCTCTGTTCATGGAAAAAAGAACCTTGTATTAACCATGGTAAATCCATTATCATGTTCAATTACAGTTTTATCAGGATCACAATGATTTAATCGTAACCTGTACCATTTGTCAACGAACATAACTACCTTGAAGGAGTCAAAGTCACACTGAAGAATATCTTCCAAATACCCATAGTATTGATTTTCTGAGAGTTCTAAATGTATGTCACTTCTAGAGGAAACATTGGTCACCTCAAAGACTGCAAATATCCCACAGACTGGTGTTTTTTTTGTTCATCCAACTTTTTGATGCGATATTTCCAGCCATTGCACCACATAGCATTATGGTGTTTTACCTACAACAAGCCATACACATAAAGTTACATCATGATCCATTTATGATTAAGGGCACGTTTATGCCCTACAAGGAAAAAATCAATGTGTACATCAATATGTTTGCAAAAAAAAATAGTACGGTTGATTAATATGCTTGCCTGCTTATCTTTTAAACCATATGCTAAATTGATTTCTCTTTGTGTAAGATTGGTATCTCCATTGCGATGTGATGCTTTAACTAATGAAACCATGGTTTCCCATGATATTCCATGACCAGATTGTTCACATCGTTCAATCCATACCTTGATCTAGTTAAGATTGTTTGCGATGTATAAATGAAGTGGATCCCACTCTTGACCAACTGTTTGATAAAAATAAAGTTAAAATTCAATACAAATGTCTATTCACTTAACAAAATATACACTTTTAATTGATGCATATTGGATATTAAAAATAGAATATGTATGATATATACATAAAAATAAACAATCAAATGTATCATATTAATTTATCTCCACTAGATAATAATTACCTTTCACCTTCCTTGATCTACCTTTCCCCTTCAGGTACTCCCCTTCGAAATTGTTATTCGAGTGTGGATCACAAATGTGACATAAATTGAGCTTTTACGCCAATTTAGGAACATATTCACTAATATACATCATGTATTGGTATACCATATATCCCTCCATCATAGAACCCTCCTGACGTGCTCGTTTTCTAACCAAACCCTTCAAAATTTTCAAGTGTCTCTCAATCATCCACATGGACCTTGACTGTACAGGTCCACACAATTCAATCTCCTCAACTTAGTGTATGAGGTAGTGTTCTTGTGCATTAAAAAATGCCGAAGGTAGATGCTTTTTCATTTCACACATGAGACAAGGAATTTCCTTCGTCCAATACTTTATATCTTCCTTATGGATTTCTTTAGATGACACCCATCTACAAGTGATGCAAACCAATCAGGAGATTTAACAAAAAAAAACATTATATTACATAACATGAATTAGTTCAAAAAAATACCTTTGTAAGTTCTACAATGAATTAAACAAACACTAAGCACATGCAAAAAATCGCTACTTACCTCATGTATTTATAAATATTATATATAACTTGTTTGACATTGTTGTCGAAGTTATCTGGGAGAGAGAGAGGTAGAACATATTGGAACAATATATAAATCGTTTCATTTTTTTTACAAAAAGTAGACAAAAAAATACCAACAATATGCACTAGAATATTGTTAATATAGCAATAATTATATGCATACCATAATAATTACCTTCATGAAGATATGCTAATCATGTGTTTTCACCCCTGCAAAATCACCTTTCTTTGTTATGATATTCTTCATGTTCGCACAAAATCCAGTGGGAAATTTAATTTTTCGCATGACTTTTTTTACAACATTACTTTGTTTCTCCATTAACATCCATGGAAGTTAGTTTATATTAATTTGGTCTCAGTTTCTATGAAATTGAATGACGTCTTTCATTGCATGGTTGGCTTCTTGAATGTCATTGCAAATTTTGACAATTTTTTTCTTTCTCACTCTTTCCATCCAATATTCGCCATAATGTTTCAGCCACATTCTTTTTTATATGCATTGTATCAAATAGATGATAAATTCATAGGTGCTCATAGTAGGGAAACCTATTGAATTGTTTAAGATAAATTTTTCATTCCTCATTGAATCCCATTAATGCCTTCATGATCATGGCAGTTGTTATCGCAAAAAAATTGCTTAACTTTATCTATACAGCATACACCACATACAGACATCAATTTCCTAATCCCTTTTGACCTCCACGCCTATATTTTCTCTCAAAAGCTCAAAAATAATAAAAAATGGCCTAAAAAGCCACAAAAAAGAGCTAAAAAAGCTCACAAGGGAGCTAAAAAACTCATAAAGGAGCTAAAGCCCCCAAAAAGGGCCTAAAAACCCCAAAAAGAGATTAAAAAACATGAGAAAGGGGCTTAAAGCCCTAAGTAGGGCCCAAAACCCTAATTAGGGGCTTAAAACCCTAAATGAGAGAAAAACTATAAATAAAGGGGTGGAGGTCCCCATCACACATGACATTTTTCCTTCTGTTGTTACTATACTTACATGAGTACTTTGAGAGACCATCACTCTCAAGCTACTCATCTCAAGTCACCCAAATCGTCCATTTGCCTCATTTTCTCCCCTTCTTGTGTGTTGAATCAACCTCCACACTACCCAAGCCTGTGGAGAAGTGGTACCATTCTGAGTTAGGGCACGGTGGCCCCCTTTTAAATGGTCTGGAAGGTATAACAATCTGGTTATCTTTTGTTTAGTTCTGTAAATTGTATGTATTTTTTTATTCTTTGTTGTTGACCATTTTTATTGCAGCTAGCTCCTCCATTGCAGACTCTACCCTTTTGTCCCTTTGACGGAAGGGGAGGTGCATCAGCACGTAGCCAGGTTTTATACCTAGCTACATTTTGGCAACCACGCTGGGTTGATCCCACAGGATCCCTGGTTTTTATAAGTTGTTTGCAGGTTTTCTTTCATAAGCGTCCCTGGTCAAGGCTGATTCGATTCCATTCAGCCCAGTACCAGTTACTGTCAGCCGTTCCCGACTCTGTTTTTTAATTTTCCTGTTTTCAGTCCAAGTCGCTGATTTTGGGATGAAAGGAGCGACCCAATCGCTAATTCAGGATTGAAAGGAATGACCCAGTTGCTGATTTAGGGCCGAAAGCAGTGACCTAGTCACTGATTCATCCCCGAAAGGAGCGACCTGCCTCCCAAGGCACTGTCGCTGCTTTTTTTGGCCCATAGGCGACCGAGTTTCTACTTTTTGGACTATTTGTGCGACTCAGTCGCCGCTGTCCAGCTGCCAAAAGTGACTTGTCTGTTTTGTAATCAGCTTTACATTTGTTTGCATGTCTGGTTAACTATTCAAATGCAAATCTTCTTACTGCTATGTTAGTTTCTGCAAGCTTAATTTTAGTATTTCATTATTAAAGCACATTGGAAATTAACTGTCTTGTTCATCCCTTCCTCCTCTACTCAGTCATCACCCTTCAGGGTCTTCTGAGATAAGATGGAGGGTTGAGCAAGCTTAGTAATAGGCACCTGTCTTTGTCATTGTTCTTGTCCACTACAAACAAGCGCATTGGAAGCTAGAGGGAGTGGAAACCATTGGGGGTTTCTCGGCGTTCGTGTCCTCCCTATTGAGCACCGAGCATTTGAGGAGTGACCTGTGGATCTATGGGTGGGCTTGTTCCCACTTTGATGAGAGCCCAGCACTCCTTCTTGGACTTGAGGGATACAAAAATAGGGTAATCACACTACTAACTCACATTTTACAGTTTGTATTGCACTTTGGCTCTGTTTTATTTTACTGGTTTACATGTTACAATTTGTATTTCCCGTAGCTTGATCTATGCAGAAAATCCAGTATTATTTGCTCACTACATAATTGAAAAAAATAATAAAAAATAACAAGCTCATACACAAAGTGCACACATTCACACCATATAATTCAACCAAACTCAGTTCATGACCCCGAGCGAACCATAAAAGTAACAAATTTACTTAATCAAAATCTTACGGTTTGACGACATAAGTCTCAACCGCCATAACTATGGGAAGCGCTTGGGTTATGAGCTAAAACTCATTATGAGGAGTACCACAGGAACCCCAAATTAGCTGGCCAATGATAGGAATTGCTAAGTGAAATAGGAAACGACCCCTTCCAATTGACTAGAAACACCTTTGTGAGGAAAAATCCAAGCGTTGTCTTCTGACAGTCTTGGTGGCTGAGTGACCACCTGTGAGCCAATAGGAAGCCATTAAACAGGGGTCCAAATTTCATTACCGGTTACTACCAGAAAACAACCAGTGATCCACCACTCTTTTCTTCACGCATTAGGGGGCATCCCCCTCCGTTTGGGTCGTCAGCTCAACATCGTCGAGGCCCTCCTTGATAACCCTTTTCATCGTCAGAAGGTCATTCAACCTCTAATTTCGACTCAGATTCCTACCAATTCGAGCCAAACATTCTCACTGCACCATCTAGCCCCATGGCTGGTGTAAATCCCGATCCATTATCTAGAGGGGTGGTTGGCAGCGGAACCATGTCCCTACCTCACATCATTACCAACATCCTGGCCAGTGGTCCCAGTACCGCTGTGCATGCTGTGGTGAGTCCGCTACCCATTAGTGGTGGTCCTTCACCAAATCCTACAATTCCTTTCATACCACCTTTCATACCTGGGGGTAGTGGCCCTTCCACGACTATCTCGACTATCCCCGTTGTGGGAAGTCAACTCAAGTGCCCCCGATCATGCATGGACATCATGCTCCTACAAACCCTAGCATGATCTTCGATCCCTCCCGCACAAACCTTGGGTCTAACCTCGCTTTCATGGTTCGCCTCAACTTGCCTAGCTTGGCCAGGTTAACCAATGACCCAATAAACCATCAACCCCATTGGCCTCCCATGCCAACCAAACTCTCGTCAGACATTCCAAAGTTTAAAGGGAAGGAAGGTGAGTGCCCCCAAAACCATATCATGTCATTTCATCTATGGTGCTCTTCAAATAGCATTGTGGATTATTCGATCAGACTTAGGCTGTTCCAGCACACCCTCACAAGCGCCGCAGCCAAACGGTATATTGAGCTACCTCAAGCCTCTTACCCTGACTTCAATTCCTTAGCCTTCATGTTCTTGCAATATTTCCAACTCCCCATTAGATATGATGAGGTCGTTGAGATCTTTATATATTGCCGCCAAAACACTGTGACTCACATAACCGACCACATCCATGAGTGGCAGTGACACCGTAGCCTATGCAAGATTCAGCTTGATGACATGATATTTCTAGATTGGTTTTTAAAAACCTTGCTACCACCTATAGCTAAGGACATCGCCTCCAAATGTCCCCAATCTGAGGAAGAGGCCATCTCGAAGGCCCAACAATTTGACTTGATTTATGCTCAGTCTGGATACCTATACACCATCATTCCATACGCTTCTTGTGCCGACACCTCTCACCGCGACTCGTCGGGGGAATCCCATGCTGCAAATGGAATCCTAGGTTTTGTCTCCCATCACCCATAGTACTATGTGGCACATCCTAGGATGCCACCACACCCAAGCAACACCCCTAGTGTTGTGCAACCAAACCAAGTTTCCGACTACTCAAGGATGATGGCTCATTCTGGAGCCACAACCTCCTATGCATAGCCTGCACCACAATAGCATGCCCATACACCAACTTGGTTGGCACAACCATATTCGGGACCAATGACCGTATTCGTAATCCCTCCTACTCCTTCAATCTACTATGCACCACCCATGCAAGTTACTTCGACCCTTGTCCTAGCTCCTCTGACATCCACGGGACAAGTTTTTGCTCAGCAAAATTGTCCCAATCAACTGGCCCCCAATAACGAACAAGGGAAAGGAAAGAAAAACCGAGCTAGGAACCAAGGTAACAACCAACCATAAGGAGGCGACCAACAGTCGAATCCTCCCAACAACACCGATGCAGACCTACTAGTTCAAAACCCCCAACAGCCTAATCAACCTAGACAAAACGCTCCATTACAGACCAACCATCTTTGCAAACTATGTTACTTCTACGGTCATTACATGCACGAATTCCCCCTCATGGGTCGCCCCAAGCAGGTTCTCCAGAATGAAGCTCAACATTGTACCAATGTAGCAGCTCAAGCTCAACCCAATCCAACACCACCAGGCCCTCCACCCATGGTGCTCCAGAACCCGTTACCACTCCAAGGATTGGTAGAAACCGCACTCGTTCCCTCACCTGCTCCCGCGGCTCCCACCACAGCCTCGCCTACAGAGACAGGTGTTCATCACCTGCTGGAAATGACAACTAAAGAGGTCAACTTGCAGACTAGGTGCAATCAATACAGGTTCACTACCAAAACCATTGAACCATCAACAACCTCAACATCCAACACAACTAACATACAGAGACAGGTGTTCATCACCTGCTGGCAATGACAACTAAAGAGGTCAACTTGTAGACTAGGTGCAATCAGTATAGGTTCACTACCAAAACCATTGAACCATCAACAACCTCAACATCCAACACAACTAACATACCAATTCACCTACCTACACCTCCCATTGATGGGGCGGCCCGAGGACCACAATTCCCCATATGGCGGATCGCCAACAATGCCATGGCTAGAGTTGCTTTGTTGCCTTGGCCTAGTCACCTACGACCATGTCCTCTCTAGAAGTGCTGAAAACATGCCCGCCACAGCGGAAAGCATTATTGTTTGCACTATGTGTCGTGGATCCCTCCGACTCCAGATTGATCACATTTGATTTGGACAACGGAGAGCCCAGAATTCCATCAACCATGGCCTTCTAGATTCCAGTATCAATTCAAAATTTGGTCATGCATCGTTGTATATTTAATGAAGAGGCATCCACTTGTGTCATGTCAATGTTGGTCTGGCAGAAACTCGGGTCCCCTTCCCTCTAACCGTTTACCACTACACTACGCACCTACGATGGCCACCCCACCAAAGCCCAGGGAATCCTTCCACATATCCCCGTGCCATTAGCCGGTAAGACGGTTCTAATTGACATAGAGGTTGTCAATGCTCAGCTTGATTATAACCTTCTCCTTGGTCGAATTACATATATGATATGAGAGTCGTGGCATCCACCGTTTTCTGCCTTATGATGTTCCCTCCTGACGGGAAGATTGTGTCAGTGGACCAATTAACTTACCATGATCTACAAGGGCCAACCGCACCAGCTAATGTCATCCTTATCATTGTTACCTCCATCGGTAGCACATCCATCACTTCCATGACGGTTGTCGGTCCTGGATTGTTCACTGACACTTCCATGATGACTTCTTTCCCATATTTACCTCTTCCACCAGCATAAAGCGACACTACGGATTTATGCATGCTCTCATCCATCACTGTTTCACCCAAACCCCAACCACAGTCATAGCATTAAATGCAATCACTAGGAAATTACTGGGGCTCTTTCCCAGTCCATACGATTCCCTTCCTTTTCCCACCATCTGGCGTCGTAAGTAATCCTGTTATGGCTACTTTAAATTTACCAAAATTTACACTAGGGACTCTTGTGTGGTACCTCGAATTACCTACCCAGCCCCCAATGCCCCAGGTAGTGTTGACTCACATCCAACCCATTTCGGTTGAGTCACTCCCTCCTCCTGGCCCACAAAAACCCCCTTCCGCAACTGCACCAACCCCACCTCATCCAAAGAGGGCTAGGGGAAAAAACTCTAAAGCATCAGTCAAATCCGGGCAAACTCCACCATGCGCTGTGTGTGATGTACAAGGTCACTTAACCCATAATTGTCTAGAAACCCCCATGCTTCGCACACAACTAGATGCCATGGTCACAACGGAGAACGTTATGGCAGTCATCCTCCCGACTCAACCGATAGTGAAAAACAAGTCTTTGAGGACAAACCATGCATGCGCACTTTTGTGGATTGTATGGACATTATTCTCACCACTGCCAAGACTTGGCTGAGTTTTGAGCAGCCCTAAGTAATATTTGGAAACATTCCCTTGAATATGAAATCACTATTATTGAGGAGATCCACCCCCCAATTTCTTCCTCAAACACCACAACTATTTATATGGTGTTCAGCTCCACCAACACTTCCACCTCCATAACCATCGATGATCCCTCAGATCTATCCAATCATTGCTTCAGCAACAAAAAGGAGATAGTTGAGGCCTTGACCACTCCTGAATACCCGTTGGATGATATGCACCACCGCTCGTTCTTCATCCTCAAAGAACCTCTGTCGTCGTCAAACCAGTTTTCAATAGAAATTAAGGATTTCATCCATAGGAAGGCTGACCGGTTCAAAAACCCCATTCTGGAACCTGACGCCTTTTAAGAAGGAAACATGGCCAATATCTCACCTACCATCAAGTTCAACATCTCAACTAACCTGGAGATCATTGAAGAGATCACGCTATGGGCATCCTGCTCCTCTGAAAGAAGTAGCTTCCTACAAAGCGCTTTTTCAAGAGTTCCGTGAGATTTTTGCTTGGTCCTACATCGAGATGTTGGGGTTAGATCCATCCATTTTTTAACATCATATCGATAGTTGGCCTAACGTAGCACCCGTCCATCAAAAGCAGATACCCATCCATCCTTCCAAAAGTGATGCAGTCAAAGTAGAAATCAAGAAACTACACACAACTGGTTTCATCTACCCCATCACATACACCACTTGGGTTTCCAACCCTGTCCCCGTGAATAAAAAACAGGGCACCATCCACGTCTGTACGAACTTTCACGATTTGAATTTGGCTTGTCCCAAAGACAACTTCCAAACCCCGTTCATTGACGCATGCACCAGACATGAGGTATTTTCCTTCATGGATGGTTTTTCTGGATACAACCAAATTCATATTCGGAAGGAATATCGATACAAAACAGTGTTTACAACCCCTTGGGGCACATTTACATACCAATTGATGCCCTTTGGACTAAAAACCGTTGGAGCCACTTTCCAGCGCACCATGACATATTGTTTACATGACCTTGTTCACATTATATTCATTTATTTGGATGACCTTACTGCTCGATCACGGAAGCACGCTCAACACTCAGACGACTTGTGACAGGTCTTCCTGCGATGTCGCAAGTACAAATTCCGCTTGAACCCTCTCATGTGTGTTTTTTGTGTCCCAATAGGCTGTCTCCTTGGGTTCATCGTGTCTCACAAAGGAATGACAGCTGACCCTCTTAAAATTCAAGCCATTCTTGACCTCCCTTCCCCACAAACTCTGTGACAATTACAGGGTCTCCAAGGTAAGGCCAACTTCCTTCGTCGCTTTATACCAGAATATGCGACGAAATCCCATGGATTCTTCCGTCTACTTCATACCAACATTCCATTTTTTTGGCATCAGAAGGCACAAGATGTGTTTAACGCGCTAAAACAAGCTCTGGATTTTGCCCCATTACTATCTACACCTGACTTCACCCAGGACTTTGTCCTCTATGTGTCGGCCTTAAAAAATTCCATTGCTGGAGTTTTGGTCTAGGGAGATGATGCTCGTCAAGAGCACGTTATTTACTACATTAGTCAGAAGTTGATTGTTCCCCCCCACGATACTCGTTGGAAGAGAAGATGGCCCTCGTCGTCCTATTATTGGTCAGAAACTGTGCCATTATATCATCGCAAACCATACTCGAGTGGCGGTTGATTCCAATCCTATGCAGTACCTCTTGAGCCGCCGCCTCCGACAAGTTAGTGCAGCCAAGTGGGTAGTCATCCTCCAGGATTTTGACTTGGAATTCGTTGCCCCAAAAAGCACCAAGGAGTTGGCACTAGCTGCACTAATGACAGACCTGCCCCCGTTGATCACACCACCACCACTCACAGTCAACCTTCTTGACGAATTATTATTTTTCATATCCATGGAAGATCCTTGGTATGGGGGAATTCTCCTATACTTGTGCGCCCAAAAGTTCGAGGCTCACTTAAGCCGTGAAGATAGACGGCACATCCGACACCAAGTCGCTTTCCATCTCCTTATTGGAGATGTTTTGTACTTTCGGGGCATCGATACCATATTACACCATTTCCTCACCCATGACGAGGTTGAATAGGTCCTCAATGACTGTCATAGTGGATCCTGTGGTGGCCATCTCTCCGGTTTGGCCTTCCATTTTTGCTGATTGCATCAAGGCAGTCAAACACTGTCGCAGCTATCGACTCTTTTCCTCAAAAGAAAGGAATCCCCCCGTGCCATTGCACCTTGTGATCACACTTGCCCCCTTCTGCAAGTGGGAAATTGACTTCATGACAATCATTCCTACCTCGATTGGCAGCCATAAATACATTATTAAGGTTTTCGATTACTTCACAAGTGCGACGAGGCCATGCCCACATTTGATTGCAAAGCTGAAATGGTCGCGCGATTCTTCTTCAACCACGTCATTTCATGATTCGGTGTTCCCCAATAGATAGTCTCTGACCATGGTAAACATCTTGAAGACGTTGTTTGGATAGAGTTTTCAACCATGTTGAAGTTTGAGCACCAGTTTGCATCCTCCTACTACCCCCAGGGAAATGGCCAAGTCGAAGCGGTCAATAAAATCATCAAGACCATGCTCCAAAGGATGGTTGGAAACCAAAAAACCAACTGGCACCACATGCTTTTTTTCACCCTATGGGCTTACTGCACATCCACGAAGACCACCACCGGATTCACCCCATTCCATTTGGTACACGGTGTTGAGTCAGTACTCCCCATAGAGTGCCAAATCCCATCACTCTGTCTCGTTGTGGAACTCCTTCCCAACACTTCACCTCTAGAAGAATGCTTTCAACCATGTTGAAGATTGAGCACCAGTTTGCATCCTCTTACTACCCCAAGGGAAATGGCCAACTAGAAGTGGTCAATAAAATCATCAAGACCATGTTCCAGAGGATGGTTGGAAACCACAAAACCAACTGGTACCACATAATTTTTTTCGCTCTATGGGATTACCACACATCCACAAAGACCACCACCGGATTCACCCCATTCCATTTGGTACACGGCGTTGAATCGATACTCCCCATAGAGTGCCAAATCCCATCACTTTGCCTCATTGTGGAACTCCTTCCCAACACTTCACCTCTAGAAGAACGCCTCCACTATCTTGAATAGACCAGTAAGGATCGTCATGCTGCTCTCCAAGCCATCAAAGCAGCCAAAACCTGGTCGAAGTCCCATTTTGACTCCCATTTCCACCCTCGCAACTTTAGCGAAGGCGATATGGTCCTTGTTTATGACCAAGCCAACGAAAAGTTCTGAAAAAGGAAGTTTGAATCCATGTGGTACAGCCCATACGTCATTCGCCACTGCCTCGGAAAGGGGGCATACATTCTTGCTGACTCTGATGGACAAATATTGAAGAACCCCCACAATGGGATCTACCTCAAGATATTTTACGCCTAACATCACCACAATGAGTCACTTGTAGCGTAGTTTTCTGTTTTTTGTTTTACATAGTTCTTGAAGTGAGTCTTACACTTTGCTTCCTTGATTTCTCCGGATGGATCCTTCCTCGCTTTGCTAAACTGGATTTGCTGACGGAGCAAGAAGATGGCCACCAAATCTCGCGTCGGCTGCATGGGTTCTCTATTCCCTGCCACATGATTTGATCCACATCGACGGAATGTGTCTGGGCATCGCAACCAAAAACTAGGCTGAGTATGATGATGTCACTGGCCTCTTGGCCACCACCCTCCAGTTGGGTATTTGTCATATCGATGTCTTCTTAGACTCCCAACTACTTTTCTCCCTGTTGAATAACCTCTACCAAATACATGATCCTTTCCTTTTTAGAAAATTCTTATGCACTAAACGGTTGGTTAGAACATTTGATCCCACTACATTCACACATGTTCCCAAAAACCTCACCACTGTAGCAGATCAAATGGCTAATAATATTCTAGAATGGCATATTCATCACCGCATATGGGAAGCATATAAAAAATTGCATCATGCATCAACATATAATCATGCATAGATGTGTAATATACATCATCTAGGAATTTTTTCATCATAAAAAGTCTCACATATAAAACCACAAAAGGTGCATCCATGTGCATCAAAAATATATATATATATCTATAAAATGTCAAATTGTTCAGTACAAAATGAGAATCCCCACAAAGCTTTCTCAGCTTAATACATTGTTGGCCTGATTTTCTGACCTAGGCCAACAAGGAGATTATGCCCACCCAATCAGCTTAAAACAGCGTCCGGTGTGTTTGGAGTAGCAAAATCTCGCAGGTTACAGTCCTGCTACCAACTGAATTTTCTCTTAAGGAGAAACTAAAATTCAGCAAAAATCTATCCTAATGTTATTTCTGTCTAAATAAACCCTAAAATTATTTTCAACTATCTAAGGCATCCTACGATTGCTTTCTTAAGGAAAGTCTTCGATTTTTTAAGAATTTTTCTAAATATAAAAGCTATTTAAAATTATTCTAGAAAATTACACAAATTTAATTTAACAACTGTTAAATGTAACTACATTATGATAATAATAACTAAACTATCTTAGTTGTCCTATCTATCCTATCTCAGCTGAGAGCGATTTTGAATACTATATTAATTATTAATTAATATAAGATAAATAGAAAGATAAATTGTATGATCTAAATAAAAATATTTAAGCCATACTCATCAAACTATTCTGCTATAACATAACTTATCAGAGAAACTGAAAATAAACAATACTTCAATTTTCTGAAGTGTCTAATTAATTAATAACTAATAACCAACATAGATATTTGAATAAGAGATAATGTCCAGTATGAAACCACTGCAAAAATACAAATGATATCTAACAGACATAAATGAATATCCTTATATCTTGAATTTATACTAAAAATAATAATAAATTCAGTCACAATGACATATTAATTCAAATACAATATTGGGTTGACAAAGTGAAAATTATAAATAAACACAAGCATAACAAAGCATACTGTATTAATATTAAAATAGAAGATCATATACTGAAATATAGAGTGTATCCAAAACAATCCAGTCATGATATCAATTTGGACATTTTCAGTTACATCCCATATCCAAAGATCAAACTTCAGTAAGAAAATAAAACCAGCATCAAAATATATCTCAAGTATGTCTCTCGTCAGTCACTCCATCTCATTTTCCATAAAAATTCCTAGTTTATATAAGACCCCAGTCTTTCGATTGAGTTTTTCCATAAATGCCTAATGCGATATAAAAGGAGTCCTATTACTATCAAAAGAGTATCGAATCTCTTTTCATCAAACACATGTTACTAGAAGATAACAATAAAGACGACTAGCCTGGAGATTTGCTGATTCAAAGGAACTGGCGAATTCGTGGCTGTTGTTGAAATTCCAGTCTTTAATGAACAGCCACGTTTTCCAACTGAAATCCAGCATATTAGACACGTCCTGAAACTGTAAAGGATAGCGATGGCATGCCCACCTGATTTAAACAAACAGAAGCATCTTATTAAAAACCTATTAAAATAGAAATAACAAAAGAAACTATAATTTATGTGTGCCTATAAAATCTGCGATTTTACAGGCATGCACAACAAAAAAAATTATTACCTGTTTGCCAGAGAAACAACCCATGTACTTGAAAATGGGAATAACCATCAGGTTCTATTTTGAAGATCGACTACTCTTCTAGCTTCAGCTAGTTTGGCTTTAAGCTTGATAATCACTAACTTTTGTTTTTCTACTTGTTCAAGCAAATGTTGATTTGTACCTATCATTGACTTTTTCGCCTTTTTATATTGGTTCTTTTTTATATTCATTTATTTCCACCTATTAATCCAGTTCAACAACTCCTCTCTGAACGTCTTATTTTCCTCCTCAATCAAAGCTGCATTAGATTGACACTGTTTAAGTTCACCTTTCAATTCTATAATCTTGGTCTCGTATACCTTGTTCAGAACTTGTTGAAGAGTTTCTCCTTCGTTTTTGTGACACAAATCAACTGCCTGAGGAGGATTAGGATTATCTATGTTTTGGCCAGATGATTGAAGACTGATAAATAATGGTTTGGGATCCGAACTGCAGGCGTCCATACCCGATGGAGAAACTTCTGCCTTACCCGACTCTGTAATGTTTTTGATTGATTTTGCATTATTATCCTTTATAAGAGAGAGTTCATTTATATGAGTAGTTGACGGAACGTCGTCCTCAATATGGACAATCGAAGGCTGAGTACCCTTTTGATTAGTCATAGAAATAGAAACTGTAGGTGCATTATTCATGCTTCTAGTAACCCTCCTCGAACGAACAAACACCAGATTTTTTGATTCAAAGCCTCCACTATCACAACATACTTGTGCTAGTCGGTCTAATTTATGCATAGAATCCTTGCTATGTTTACAAGGATTATTTCGCTCGAAGAGAATTTTACAATCAACAGCGTTAATATCTTTGCTTTCGGTTAACCTGTCCTCTGTTTTTGTAGGAATACTACAACATTTACCAGATGGGGGTCGGTTCAAAGCTGCTTCAAAGCAATAGGGAACTATGTTCCCAACACCATCATTACTGATACCAGCATTTATGGGTGGATTGGTTTCCTTGAGCCCTTTATCCTCTGATTCAGTCCCAGGAACATTACTAACCTCGGGTTTTGTAGAAACCTTTCGTTTCCTACGGGTCTTTGGGGAGGGGTTTGGCCAATATTGAGTCAACCCCAAGTGACATTCAGTTAAAAATTCATCCCACGGTTTTCCATTCAAAGACAGTTGATGCTGTATTATGATTTTGACTAAACCATGGTGAAATAAACTTCTATCAGGGTTATCGAAACTTTGAACCGAATGCGACATTTTTTTCAAACTTTGCCACAGATAAAATGGTAGATTAAGCTTACATGCTTTTAATGCTAGCAGGACTCGTAGGTGGTAATAGTGTAGGTGAGAAAAACGTCCATCGCAGGACACATACCTGACCAAAATCTCGTAGAAGGCTCGCCATTATGGCTTTAGGAACTTGACTGAAACCCCTATCTTCAGTTTTGCATTATCTGGTAATGGCAGCAGCAAGGATAGACACTTCTTTTTATTAACCTTACCACCTTTGAACCAGTGCTCTCTAATTTGTGGGAGCTTTGTAGCCTCTGCAATTTTATCTTCATTAATGATGAACTTAAAACCCCTGATCTGTGCAACGTTTTCTTTTAAATTCAAAGCAAATAGTTTGGTCACCTCTGCGTTATGGCCATCAAAACACCTAAAGAACTGCCCCCATCCAACCTTTTCAAATAGCAGGGCAACCTTCTCATCTGCTCCTATAAGCTCTGAACCTGAAATTTCAAAATGACTCAACGGAGCCATAGCTTCCTCAACACTATCCTAGTTTCGAAATGGAATGAATGGAGTTGTGAAGAGGGAGGGGATAGGTATCCAAGTGCATGACATGATGCGAAATATCAAAACTTCACATGCTTCAAATCTGACAGATATGAGGGCTCTAAATTTGGCCATTTTAGCCGAACTTAGCGATGATGAATGCTATAGCCAACGTTCTGTTATGATACATGCATGTTTAGCCACGACTAACAGTAAAACTTAACCAATTCGACATATCAGGGGTCGTTTGATTGATGGATCGTAAATCAAGACATTGATTACACACAGTGGTCATGATGAACTCGTACATCGTTACGAAATGGAATGGTTATCAACATTAAATCCTGCTGATATGATTCATCAATATATTCACAGCTGTCAGTTAATCATGAGGTGTTCACCAAATCTCCATGCCAACGCAACGATCTAAATAACAGGTGTTATTTATTGGACATATGAGTCATGTATCGTCGTAAACACTGTCAATTAATGGTCTCCTTCAGATTGTTCATGAAAGGTGGTAGCGTTTATTGACATAGCGATATAGTATCAAAACCATACACCCTAATGTTTTGCATTATAACTAACGAATAATCCGAATTAATATTTATGTCATGTATATACATAAAGTCTCATTTTGAAATATAGATTTATGATTTTACAAAATCCCATCTATTAATATTCCAAATTGAATTCGATAGGATACTAAGACATAAAACCATGTCATATGAAGATTTCAAAATGATACTCATTTATTTTCTTTTCACTAACTATATATACAATTCCACAAAATAATGATATGATATTAAGTTACAAATGGAATATGAACCTTTGGGTTTAATAAGATTTTAATTTAATAATTAACCTTTAGTTCTAGGTTTTTCAGAACTTATAATATCTTATCAATAACCAGCTTCAAAATGTGTGTTCGTTGAACCTCAATTAGCATACTATCTCTTTAAATTTCTTAAATCATATATATATAATCAAAATAGATTAATTAATGATGAATTGATTATATAAAAATTCATGGAACTGACAGCTTCTAATTATCAAGTTTATGAAAAATGATTTCATCAGCTTCTAATATGTTACTGGACTTTTCTAAAATTGAGAGTACCTTCAGAATGGAACATTCTGAAGGCACTATTTTATAATTTTTAGATAGGTAAATCATAAAAGAGAGCTGATTTCCCTTCATCTTAATGAGAAATGAAGGGGTTGTTGCTGACAGCCAACAAATGGAGACAACCTGGGCGGACCAGTTATCTCTGCTCATACAACTTACAATGATATAACCGAAATCTTAAAACTTATTAAAAACAATCAAAAATTCTTTATCTAAATAAAAACCATTATTTTTATTCATATTCATAAGTATAACTCAGAAATATTCCATCTTTTGAAACAGAAATTTGATTAGGGATAAACTTAAAAATATATTGATCGAAACAAAGTACTTCATAGTAATAATAACCTGCACCATCAGCATAGAATACAGAAAACTACTTTTTCTGAAAACTTTCCAGAATTTGTTCTATAAACATAATAAAAAAAAAATTGTTTGTTTTTATTTTCTTTAAACAATGATTCTGACTGAAGACTACTATCTAGGTATGGTGCCCCAATGGGATAGTATCATTCATGAGAGATTTCTGAAATAAGCAAGTCGGCTCGTGATGAGACATCTTGTCTTTTAATTTTAAAATCAAAAGCCATCACCCTGATGATCAAAAATGAAGTTATCCCAGACAGCACTGATGATCATGATTAGGTCGGCTCGTGATGAGACCTCCTATTCTTCAATAAAAATTTATGTTTTTCTTTCAATTTCATCTTTTAAATTTCATAAAATGAGAGATCATTACCCAGCATGGTGACCAAATGGTAATGCCAGTCATTAATATCACCGGAAAATGAATCAGTTGGCTCATGATGAGACCCCTTATCTTTTGGTTTTTAAACCAAAAGCCATTACTAGTTTCCTAATAATGTCATACTAGTGATATTTGTGATTCTGATCAGATCGGCTTATTACTAAGACCTTCCGTCTCTAATTTTAGCATTTTATTGACTGGAGCAAACCCTAAATAGTTTTCAGATTGTAAATACTTTTGAATCCTAATGATAGAGGTCTGTAAGAGTTTTTCAAAAGTACAAGCTTCGAAGAAGACATTTAATAAGCTATCCCCACTTTTATAAGAAAATAAAAAGGTGAGGAATAATCTGAGTAACACTTACAAATAAAACAATGATAGGTTTTTTATAGATTTAAGAAACCTTGATCATCCTGAACAGATTTTTAAAAGATTTCAGTCTAGTATCATAATTTTTCCAGCTCATGAGCAAACTGACTTTTTAACTTGAAGATTTATTTATTTACATTTATTTCTTCAGCTGCTAAGTAAAGATTACTGACTGATTATATACAAAAATTTGACAGTCTGGAATATTTAAATTAACAGAATTAAAACTAGCTAAAAATAACAGAATGATGTTTGAAAGTTATAAAAGTTTTATGAATTTCTCATCATCCTTAATTCTATGGACTATAACTCAGTTTATAGACAAAAATATAAATTTATTTACAAACAGCAAACAAATTATATACATTTTAAGACAGAAAATATTAACAGAAATATTTTTTCAGAATTGGTCCATTCACTGGGAATGTTTCGGACTGACCTTCAAGTGTTTGCAATCGAAAGGTACTTGGACCTATTTTCTCAGAAATAACAAAGGGACCTAACCACAGTTTCTAAAACTTAGTATGATCTCCCTTTTCTTCGTGAACTTTATCCCATTTCAAAACTAAATCTCCCACCCGAAATTCTCGATTGGAACTAAAGGATTGATCAAACCAAGATTTCACAATCTGCTGATGTTTTGTAAAGTGTTGTTTTGACTTTTCTCTTTCTTCCTCAAGATTTAGTAGAGTATTAATTCTCTTTTCCATTGTTGGACACTCTTCATCTTGAACAAACTGAGCTAACTGTAATGAAGGTAAGAACAAATTTGGTGGTAAAATAGATTCAGTTCCATATACTAAGAAGAATGGTGAGTTACCTATTGTAGGCTTAGGAGTTACTCTGTCTGCCCAAAGGGCATTGACCAATTCTGTATGCCAATCACGATGGTGAACTGAAATAGTTCTTTTGAGAATTTTCAATAAATTTTTGTTTGTTGATTCAGCTAAACCATTTCCAGGAGGATGGTAGTTAGCTGAATACCTGATTCTTATTCCTTTCTCTAAAGCAAACTGAGTTAACTCAATTGACGAAAAATATGAAGCATTATCAAAGACGAGGGAATCTGGGATACCAAATCTTGTTATGATAAAGAATTCTAAAAATAATATAACCTCATTGGTATTTACCACTCTTAATGGTGCAGCTTCTTCCCAACGAGTAAAATAATCAGTTGTAGTTATTATATATTTGTGTTGCTTAGAGGAGGGAGGATTTATTGGCCCTGCTATATCAATACCCCATTGCTGAAAAGGTCTTTCAACTAATACAGGTTGTAAAGGAAAAGTAGGCTTCTTAACCCTTCCCACAGCAAGTTGACATTCCTGGCATTTTCTAACAAAAGTATAGGAATCTCGAAACAAGGTAGGCCAATAATAACCAGCCCTAAGAATTTTATGTGCAGTAGTTTCTCCACCAAAATGACCACCTGCTGGTCCAGAATGTAACTCCTTCAGAATTACTTCTGTTTCATCTTTGTCTAGACATCGAAGGAATACTCCGTCTAAATTTCTCCAAAAGAGGACATTATCAATTAATAAATAAGGAGCATATTTCAATCTAAGTGCTCTTTTCTTCTTTGGTTCTAGATAATCAGGATCAGCTCCTGTTTCCAAAAGTATTCTTATGTCTGTATACCAGGAATCTTGTGGTGGAGGATAAAAATAAATTTCTCTAGTAAGTAAAACCTCATCAATGATGGTTTCAGCTTTATCATTAGGTAGATGGGAAGCCTCAGCAGCTAATTTACATAATCCTTGACCTTTGACTATCGTTGAGGGTTTAATTTCTAAGTCATACTCTTGAAGGGCTGTCATCCAAGGTGCTCTTTTCTCACCTAAGTCCTTTTGCACTAACAAGTTTCTGACTGAGGAATAAGGGATGATTGTTTTCCTTTTAGATTTCAATAAATATGGACGAAAATGTTTAACAGCTTTAAAAATAGCAAAAGCTTGTTTATCAACTTCATGATAATTAAGTTCAGCACCTTTGAAATTTGAACTCATGAAGGAGATTGGTACTTCGTTATTTTGCTGATTTATTTGGGTTAAAACTGCTGCATATGAAATATCAGAAGCAAAAGTATACAATATGAAATATTTGTTAAAATCTGGGCTTAGAAGGCTAGGAGCTTCTGAGGTGGCTTCTAAAATTTTATGAAATGACTCTTTTTCAATTTGTCCCCAATTAAACATAGCGTTTTTCTTAATCATTTTCTGCAATGGACGAATGAGTTCGGAGAAACTGGGAATGAATCTCCTAACAAAATTTATCTTACCGAGAAATGACTGCATTGCTTTCTTGTTAAAAGGATAAGTTATCTTTGAAATGGCTTGGTTTCTTTCAGGATCAATCATGATTCCATGCTTTGAAACCACGCAACCTAGTAAGATACCTTCTGAAACAGCAAATATTGTCTTTTTAGGATTTAAGGATATTCCAAACTTTCTACATCATTCAAATACATTTCTAAGGTGATTAAGATGATCAGGTCGATGTTTAGAATATACAGTAACATCATCCAAATAGACCACGACTAAACGGTTAATTAAGCCTCTAAAAGCAATATCCATTGCCCGTTGAAAAGTTGCTCCAGCATTGATTAACCCAAAGGGAATCTTGTGGTAAGCATATGTTACCCATGGAGTTCTAAAAGCAGTTTTCAATTGATCATCTGGGGAGACTAATATTTGGTTGTATCCTGAGAAACCATCAAGGAGTGATAGTATCTCAGCCCCAGACACCTTTTGAAGAATTTGTTCCATGGGAGGAACTGGGCAATTATACTTTTCAGAAGACTTATTCAAATTTCTAAAATCTACACATAATCTAATATGCCCGTTTTTCTTCCTGACAGGATCTAAGTTTGCTACCCACTGAGTATGCCTGATGGGAAAAATAATCTTGGCAGCTAATAATTTATTTAGTTCCTTTTTAATTGTTGGTTCTAATGACGGGTGATATTTCCCTAGCTTTTTTTGAAAAGGTTTTGACTCTTGTTTAATTGGAATTATGTGTTGCATGACGTGTGTGTTAAAGGTTTTCAGGTCATCATATGTCCAAGCAAAGACATCCTTGAATTCCTTAAATAATTTTATAAACGCTGTTTTTTCTTCAGGATTGCAATCCACTCCTAGATTTATAGTTTGGAGATTCAGATATGTTCCTAAATTTATGGTTTCATACCTCATTTGAGAGCTATTAGTTTTACAATTAGGGACAGATTTAAATTTATCCTGTAGATCAAAGAGCTTTTCTAATCTTAGTACTGAATTGGGAACTGGTTTTACCTTTTCGAAAGCATTTTCAACTGAACAAAAATCATTTAATACCAAAAAATCCCGCAGATTTTCGTCATGAGTGACTTCATCTATGGCTGAATCTTTAAAGGTATCCTCATTCATCAGAAAATTCAGTACCTGCACATCATTATCAAATACACACCAGTTAAAAATATTATCAGGTATAGAGGTTCTAAAAATCAATTCAACTGAAAAGAAATCTGATGTAAGATTTTCTGACGGAATTAACTTTGATGCTACATCTGCCAATAAATCCGCTTCTTGATTTTGACTTCTAGGAATAGAAATTATGTTAAATGCATCAAAATGTGAGATAAGGTTCCATACCTCTCGTTGATAACTTTGTAAATGTTCAGATAGGCAGTGAATGGAGTTACGAACCTGTCTAACGATGATTTCGGAATCACCGTATGCAATTAACTCTTTGATGTCCAAATCAATTGCTTTTTTCAAACCTTGTATTAAAGCCTCATATTCCACAGTGTTGTTTGTACAATTAAATTCCATCCTACAAGCTATACATGTTTTATTTCCTTGAGGGTCCACCAGTAAGCAACCAGCTCCTGCTCCTTCTTTGGATTTCGCACCATCAAAATATAAAGTCCAAATAGAACTATTCGCAACCACTTTGATTTCTATAATATTTACAATATTCATATTATCTACATCATTAATGGTTTCCTTGAATAAAGAGTTAGGAGAAATAGATGTCACATTCCTAATTTCAGATTGCTGTTTATTTTCAGAAAAGGCAGAATTTTCAGCTTTAAAATTACCGAATCCCAATTCATACATGTAATTCCCCATAATGCAATCTAAAAATAAAACAAGTTCGCTAGGATCATGAAATTCTGTGACAGTATGTTTCATATATCTTTCTCTATTTATCTTTATCTGATTTGACTTTCCGTTCTTAGGTAACCATAATGTTGACCAGTCTGTGGCAAAGAATCCATTCAATTGTTGAGACCAATCCCTACTTAAAAATAGTCCATATGCATCCGGAATATCTGCAACAACAATATCTATAATTTGATAAACCGAAGGGTTACAAGCAATCCTGACTAAGACATCTTTCATTTCCCCTACAACCTTCACATTCATCCTGTCCAATTGAGTTATTTGAGAACTGGATGGAACATATTTCCCATTCAAATTCTTGCATACTGATAAAGGCATCACATTGGAGGATGCTCCCGAGTCTACCATGCAATTATGAACATTCCTATTGAAAAATTCAAAGGTAAGTAAGAATGGAGGTGTGGTTGATTTAGAATTCTTACCTATAAGCGAGGCCTTGTCAGTCGTTGCTTTTCCTTTTTCAGTTGCTGTTGAATCATTATTACAACTATTTGCAGCAACATTTTGTTTTGCACTAGGAATAATGGAACTCATGGCAGGATTTATAACATGACTATTAGGAATTGGGTAGATTTGAAGAAGGCCGTACATACTGATGTTTGCACGTGTCTTCTTTAAATCGTCAATTATATCATATTGTAAATCTAATTTTGGAGCACTTTGAATAGGTTGGGTAATTTTGGTTGATTGAGTCTGTTTGCCAGATTGAGTTTGTTTATTAGGTTGTGAATTATTGTTGTCATTACTTGTAGTAGAACTTGATGAAGCTCCAGGAGTGTTTGTGAATGCTCTACTACGAGTATTATAGGCATGTTTTCCTGTAGGCGGACTTTTACTCTCATATTCTTTCACAAGACTGTCCCATAAATGACAGTTAACTTGTTGAGGTTCCTCTGATTCTTCATCATTCTCTGATTCCTCTTCTTCCTCATTTTCAGTTATTTCTTGACTGGAAGGAGTTTCAGATAAAGATAAAACAGCTCGAATTGTATTAAAAATCTCTTCATTTGCTGCTATGTCAGGTGGTGTATTTTTATTATTTGTATTCGAGTTTTGTCTAAACTAATTTCTGAAATATCCCCTAGAAGGAGAAGCTTCAGAATTGGTTTTCTTTAATCCTACCACCTCATTGGTTAATGTTCGAATAGCATTTTGCAGCTGTTCTATATCAAATGCTTTATCTTTGTCTGAATTGAGTTTTTCCGTTTTCCTACGAGGAGAAGTATCATATTTCCCACTTTTATCTGGTTCATAGGACATAGAATCTTTCTCAACTTTAATGGCTTCCTCAAAATTTTCTACTAATGTTGTTTTCCTAGCTCTCTTAACGAACATCCCAGAATATTTTGGTAAAGCTGACGTATAATTTTCAATAATTATATCCTCGGGTGGTTAAGAAGCAATTGGAAT
Source organism: Pseudotsuga menziesii (assembly GCA_001517045.1). Lineage (NCBI taxonomy): Eukaryota > Viridiplantae > Streptophyta > Pinopsida > Pinales > Pinaceae > Pseudotsuga > Pseudotsuga menziesii. Next base: position 426,377 of record LPNX011010448.1, read on the forward strand.
TTTGTTCTTTAATGTCAAAAACCTTTGATTGAAATCTTTGATTCTTTCTTTAGGCTCCATTTTAATCCTAGATAACTCTAGGGCTAAAAGAGAGGGTGTTTTATCTTCCCCAAATTTATCTAGAAAGGCTTTATTAAACTCACCCCAGTTTTTTATTGATCCCTGTACTAACGAAAAATAGCATGTAGAAGCTATTCCTTCAAAATTTAGAGGAAACAATCGACAAACTACATCTTCATGCTGAACGTTCAAGGTTTGAACAGCCAGCATGAATTTGTCAACATGCACTTTTGCAGGTTCTTTGTCATCTGGGATAAACTTAGGGAGGAGTTTATCTGAGTGTTTAGGCAAAGGATGTTGTACACCAGGGACAGCTACAGCAGTGGTTCTTAGCCAAGGGAGTTGTGGATTAGGTGTATTAGGTGGAGGATTGCCTCCTCCTCCTACAGGTACGTTTCCTGCCATTGGACTTCTTTCAGAACTTGAGGAACTTCCTGAATTGGATGGTCTTGGACTATCAGGTGGTGATTCAGGAGGAGAAGGTGGCTGATCAAAACCACCTTCTGCAATTAGTCTTCTAGCAGTGTTTGTTTGAGTATTTTTCCTTTGATGACTTCCAGTTTGATAACGTGGAGTGCTATCAACTTCTTGCAAACCTTGAGTAACTATGTTAAATTGTGGATGACATCGTTGTTGTCTAGGTAGACCATAATCTATCGAAGATACACCAAGTTGATTGGCATATGCTCTGGTAAGAATATGTCATGATTCTTCCAAATTTTGAGTACTTTGTTCAGGAGTAAATGGAGATGTGATATGATCGCGTTCAAGGATGCTCCTAACAGTTCCTATAAACGGTGATCTGCTGACCTCTGGAGGATGCTGGCTGGTTGAAAATTTCTCATTAGTTTTCCCTGCCATTAATCATTAACACGCCCTCCTTCTAGCGCCATTTGTTGGCTCGATTTTCTGACCTAGGCCAACAAGGAGATTATGCCCACACAATCAGCTTAAAACAGCGTCCGGTGTGTTTGGAGTAGCAAAATCTCGCAGGTTATGGTCCTGCTACCAGCTAAATTTTCTCTTAAGGAGAAACTAAAATTCAACAAAAATCTATCCTAATGTTATTTTTGTCTAAATAAACCCTAAAATTATTTTCAACTATCTAAGGTATCCTACGATTGCTTTCTTAAGGAAAGTCTTCGATTTTTTAAGAATTTTTCTAAATATAAAAGCTATTTAAAATTATTCTAGAAAATTACACAAATTTAATTTAACAACTGTTAAATGTAACTACACTATGATAATAATAACTAAACTATCTTAGTTGTCCTATCTATCCTATCTCAGCTGAGAATGATTTTGAATACTATATTAATTATTAATCAATATAAGATGAACAGAAAGATAAATTGTATGATCTAAATAAAAATATTTAAGCCATACTCATCAAACTATTCTGCTATAACATAACTTATCAGAGCAACTGAAAATAAACAATTACTTCAATTTTCTGAAGTGTCTAATTAATTAATAACTAATAACCAACATAAATATTTGAATAAGAGATAATGTCCAGTATGAAACCACTGCAAAAATACAAATGATTTCTAACAGACATAAATGAATATCCTTATATCTTGAATTTATAGTAAAAATACTAATAAATTCAGTCACAATGACATATTAATTCAAATACAATATTGGGCTAACAAAGTGAAAATTATAAATAAACACAAGCATAACAAAGCATATTGTATTAATATTAAAATAGAAGATCATATACTGAAATATAGAGTGTATCCAAAACAATACCAGTCATGATATCAATTTGGAGATTTCCAGTTACATCCAATATCCAAAGATCAAACTTCAGTAAGGAAATAAAACCAGCATCGAAATATATCTCAAGTATGTCTCTCTTCAGTCACTCCATCTCCTTTTCCATAAAAATTCCTAGTTTATATAAGACCCCAGTCTTTCGATTCAGTTTTTCCATAAATGCCTAATGCGATATAAAAGGAGTCCTATTACTATCAAAAGAGTATTGAATCTATTTTCATCAAACACCTGTTACTAGAAGATAACAATAAAGACGACTAGCCTGGACATTTGCTGATTCAAAGGAACTGGCGAATTCGTGGTTTTTGTTGAAATTCCAGTCTTTAATGAACAGCCACGTTTTCCAACTGAAATCCAGCATATTAGACACGTCCTGAAACTGTAAAGGATAGCGATGACATAAAACCATGTCATATGAAGATTTCGAAATGATACTCATTTATTTGCTTTTCACTAACTATATATACAATTCCACAAAATAATGATATGATATTAAGTTACAAATGGAATATGAACCTTTGGATTTAATAAGATTTAATTTAATAATTAACCTTTAGTTCTAGGTTTTTCAGAACTTATAATATCTTATCAATAACCAACTTCAAAATGTGTGTTCGTTGAACCTCAATTAGCATACTATCTCTTTAAATTTATTAAATCATATATATATAATCAAAATAGATTAATTAATGATGAATTGATTATATAAAAATTCATGGAACTGACAGCTGCTAATTATCAAGTTTATGAAAAATGATTTCATCAGCTTCTAGTATGTTACTGGACTTTTCTAAAATTGAGAGTACCTTCAGAATGGAACATTCTGAAGGCACTCTTTTATAATTTTTAAATAGGTAAATCATAAAAGAGAGCCGGTTTCCCTTCATCTTAATGAGAAATGAAGGGGTTGTTGTTGACTGCCAACATACATATGTTGATACAAAAATCCTAGTGCACCACCAGCTTCTAATTAGAGTCGAAACTCTCCTCCTAATCCTCCGAATCCTCCTCTCACTCCTCCTCCTCCTCCTCACTGGAGTCATCACCATCATCCAAATCCACATCTCCCTGTTCTGCTGCTCACACATACTCAGCAATAACAACAATTCTCTTCGTGAGAGGAATCCACTCAAGGGGAGCATGGTAACAAGCAGTAATAAGATCATCATCTAAATACTAACAACGATCATCTATAACTCCCTCCAGTAGAGGGTCAATAAGCTGTCGGATACTATCCATAGTACATCACTCCCTCCTGCATCCCTATACGGGTGGATCTAGTCCCTCCAACCTGCCCATTTGACGCTAGTACCCTGCTGGCAGGAGAGGACCAACATCTGCACATGCACACAAGTATGTCATCAGACCCTGCAGATCAACTAGATACCAATAAGCTAATTACTCTATATATGAATGTAAACACATAAAACATCATGTATACATACCATCTGGTCCCCAGGACTGGCTTGGAGGTCAGGGCATCTCAGGGTCTCACCGGAATTCCATCTCATGGTACGAGTAGTCCTCAACGACTACTGGGAGCTACCTCCAATGATCTAGTAGTTCCTGAGTGAAAAAGAGGCCCACCACACTGCCTTCCTCATGCACCATCATCTCATACCATCTACACATCTGAGGCTCTACAGCCCACCATCCTACACCGCTAAGTGCAGTCAAAGTTTCGAAATTCTCTCAAAGAAGAAAGAGCACAGAAAGGAAGCAAAATAGAAGTCCCCGCCAACTGTCTTGGCGTGGTTCAGCGCACACCAACCACGGTCAAGTACATTTGGGCCCATCCTTAATATGTGCCCCCCATCGAACTCTCCACCATCTGGATCTACCCTCCGGATATCTTATGGTTCCTAGAGGAACCCAAGATACGCAGCACCATCGCTGCAACTTCACTAGTCGACACAATCTCAATATCAATGATCAAAATCTATGACCCACGCACATACATAGAGACATAACAGTGCCTCTTGCAGAGGTCATCCAAACTCTTCCCATGTGAGAGCTTTGGTGCCATATCGCCAAACACGCCCAGCATCAAGAGCCCAGTAAAGAAGTACACATCTCGCAGCGTAATCTCAACTTTGTTGCCCCTGTATGATGAAGTACTCTCCACCAACATCCCAAAAACTCGCCAAAGTCTCAAGTAATAGTCGCAAGCTCTTCATCAAAGGAACCTGCATGAACTTGAGCAAACCGCAATGGCCTATGCATCCCACACTCCTGCATCCCCTAGTGTATCCCTCCACAAAACCTTACAATCCCTCTCCCTCCACTCAGGTTGAACCATCCTCCACAGTAACCAAACCCCTGTCAGACACAACACTCATCAAAAACCCATTCAAGGGAAAAGTCGCTTTCTTTGAGCCCGAACCAATGACCAGGTCGCTCTTTCTGGCCAAACAGGCGCGACCCCAAGTCACATGTTGCTCCTCCACAGAAGAAACCTAGTCGCTTTTGTATGACTGAAAAGAGCAACCTAATCGCTTCTTTGGCCTCGAAAGGTGCGACCCAGCCGGGAAAACCCTTGTAAGGAAGCCTAGGCCCCTAGGTGAGAAAATCAAAAAACCAAACCACTAAAAGAGACGGTCTTTGCATGTACTCTTACCTGCAAGTCCCAAATCAGAAAATCATCGGTCGAAATGGAAGAAATCAGCAAAATAAGTCTGGGGTCCTCCACTCCAACTCAACACTGAACAGTAACAATAACACTTTTCATGTGGTCCCCCATGTTTATAGGCCTCATTAGGTCTATTTTTCTTCTGAGTGCTGCAGATCCATCCAGATTCCGTTTGGGACGTCGTTCACACTGTTGGTTTCAGTTTTTCGTCATCTATCTTTTGGTGAGACCCTTGTCTCATGTTTTACCCATGATTTTCTGGACCATTTCCTAGAATTTACCCTGACTCATGTGCCTCCACGCGGGTCTTCCTCTGTATGTATTGGCATGTTCACGAGCCATCTGCTCCATCCATACTGCACAATTGATCACCTTTGACCACCACTCATTGTCCCACAAGGAGGCACCATTAGTACCCCCTCGCTTGGTTGACCGTTACGGAGTTTTTGTTAATGTCTTTTCTAACTCCTAAACGAATGAAAAGATCGTTGAGCACACTTTCTTCCTTTCTCGCTTGTTAAAGTATTGGAAAGGACGTCTGCATAGTCTCATTTATCTCCTTTTGCGGACTGTGCAGATTACCATATGAAAAGGACCACCTTAGCACACTCAAGTTAGGAACGTCTCCCTCTGCATCCTTTTATGCTTTCTCAGGCATTGGGACCGAACTTTATGAAAAATATCATTATGTGTTGTCTTCAAGCTCTTTTCCAGCCTTCTCATGAGAAAAGATCGCCGAGCAAACTTGGTTTCGTTCATTATCGTAAAAGTATTTGAATGATCGTCCAGTCAATACAGGTTTAATCGTTTTTGGCCTGATTGAACCACCAATTATAAAGAAGACTCCCATCCCCTAAAAATGATGGACGAACTCTCCTATGTACACTTTTATCCCTTTTCGGGCACAGGAGACTATCAACAAAAAAGAGACCCCACTAGAGTCTTCTTCATGTTTTCAGACTCTCTAAAATTGAGAGCACCATTGAGCATTTGCTCTCTCAGGCTCACTAAATATCCATGAGATTGTGTCATAACGGTGTCTTTAGGCACCACCCCATATGTTACAGTTCAGAAGCATTCCCCCATTAGGTCACATTTGTTCATAGTATTCTACAATGAGTCTTCCTTGGATCCCCCAAATATCAAAATTCTAAGTTACCTCCCCCCAAGTATTTCCCATCTGCAGTTATATTTTCGGTATCACAACCATGATCCCTCTCCCATGAGTCTATTTCATTTACTTCCAGGTCAACCATGCCATCATTACTCTGAACAAAGGAAGTGTGAGTCTCCCATGATTCCCTGCCCCTATTTCCCCACTCAGTGTGTCAGTCCCCAGATTTTTCCACATCTTTGGTTCTCCCCCTCATGCTTTTGGTCAAGGAAACATCATTTCCTTGGTCAGTTGCAAGTCTCCCTCTGTCGACGACAACACATCTATTCCAAAGGATAGACCCAAAGGTCCCTATATCCTGACTTCATTAACCTTATTGATGAGTTCCTTGGACCACTTGAGAGGAGTCCTTGGTGCCTCTCGGGATGGTTATGTCTCACGTGCTCGACGTCAGCTACAACATTGCACCATTGAGATTCGTACAGGGTATTGGTCCATGCAGTATTTGGTTGAATATCCCAGTTGTCACCTGACTCTAGCACATTGGTGAGTCTATTAAGGGACCCAGAGAGGTTCATGTCCCTTGTGATTTTTGAGTTGCATTGGATACAGTGTTCAGAAGTCCCCAGAGCTGTCCTTCTATATAGATTCATAATTGATGCATCATATTGTACCACAGAGACTCTTGATCTCCGTCAGTGAGTCCCTACATTTATGTAAACTTCCAGATCCAACAGAACATCAGCTGTGAAAATACAACATTCCATGAGAGTCCCATGGGTCCAATGTATCAATCCTTCATATCAGTACTATATTCAGCTTCTCATTGAGGCCACCACGATGTAACAACATATGTATATGATCGGCTCTTGTATTTTGGAGCCTTGATCGCATTATTCTTTTGACATTGTTACGAGCATGGTTATGCCCACCTCGTCCATATACATGTCACATATTATTTGTATCTCACCCATTGATGGGAACCAACATTAATACAAAACCAAAATCCACCGTGTCTCAAGCAAGGAAGCATCGCTTCTTCACATGTCTCTCCACTATCCCAATGCTCCAATGATGTCTATCGGCCATACGATGAGCTCCTACCCTCACACGTCAGGGGGGAATCTGTCAACGCAAAAAATTGCTTAACTTGCTCTATAGATCCTACACCACATACAGACATCCATTTCCTAACCCCTTTTGACCTCCACACCTATATTCTCTCTCAAAAGCTCAAAAATAATAAAAAAGGGCCTAAAAACCACAAAAAGAGATAAAAAAATCTCACAAGGGAGGTAAAAAGATCACAAAGGGGCTAAAGCCCCCCAAAAGGGACTAAAAACCCTAAAAGGCTCTAAAAACCCCAAAAAGAGCTAAAAACATGAGAAAGGGGATTAAAACCCTATGTAGGGCCCAAACCCCTAAGTAGGTGCTTAAAACCCTAAATGAGAGAAAAAACTATAAATAAAGGGATGGAGGTCCCCATCACACATGACATTTTCCCTTCCGTCGTTATTATACGTGCATGAGTACTTTGAGAGACCATCACTCTCAAGCTACTCATCTCAAGTCACCCAAATCTTTCATTTGCCTCATTTGCTCCCCTTCTTGTGTGTTGAGTCAACCTCCACACTACCCAAGCCCGTGGAGAAGTGGTAACATCCTGAGCTAGGGCATGGTGGCCCCCTTTTAAATAGACCAGAAGGTATAACAGTCGAGTTATTTTTTGTTTAGTTCTGTAAATTGTATGTATTTGTTTTTTCTTTGTTGCTAACAGTTTTTATTGCAGCTAGCTCCTCCATTGCAGACTCTACCCTTTCGTCCCTTTGACAGAAGGGAGGTGCATTAGCACGTAGCCAGGGTTTTTACCGAGCTACAATAGCCATCATGAATCATAGTTTATAAATAAATTACATAAATCAA